>PVIH01015744.1:0-48374 GCA_004025045.1 Sigmodon hispidus
CTATCTCTCTCTCTCTCTCTCTCTCTCTCTCTCTCTCTCTCTCTCTCTCTCTCTCACACACACACACACACACACACACACACACACACACACACACACACACACACCACCCATTAGAAAGGAAACTCGGTTTTAACAGAGCCGGCCCTGAAGCTCTGGAGGTTCTGCTGCCCAATGCAGTACAGTTTTTCCCTGCACACATTTTCCCTCCAGGTTCCCAGCACAACCCCAGCCCTCCCACTCTGCTGCAGCCTGTGCCCTGCCTGCCTCTCCTGGACAGCTGCAGGCAGGCCTAGTCTTTCTTTAGAATTTGCAAGAAAAGCAAAGTCTTCCTGCTGGGCGTTATTTTTGCATGGAAACAATCAACAATCTCAAATCTGGAGGGCCCCTCCCCCAACTGCTGCCCAAGGATAATTTTCTCTATTCCAATTTTTGAGATGATATATACATGATATATTTGCTTATTTTACTACACATATAGTAAAATAAACATACATAATATATATTATATATTATATAAAATATAATATGTATACTATAGAGTAAAATAAATATATATTGCTTATTATATGTAACAAATATATATGCATATATACATATGCATATAAATATATATATATTTGCCTATTTTACTTTTCCCTAAATTTGTCTGAATTTTACCCCCAGTTTGGAGAATGTAGTAGTCCTCACCGGACAGATACTTAAATAAAAATGAGTCAATTTGGGCAAGGGTATACTATTGGGCACTAATACATTATGATTTCATAGTGAGTTCATATAAAAGGAGGAAACATAAAAAGAAATTTTTATTAACATTTTTAAACCTACATAATTTTTACTTAACATCCTTGCAAATTAGCTCACTCTAAAAGAGTTGCACCTAGGAAAGTCAAACTTGACAAACATAAAGGGAGGTGTTAATTTGTATTGGGCCCTTCTAAAATATAAAGGGTCTGTATACCATCAGGGCAAAATTCACCATGTGGCAGATGCACCACAATATTAACAAAAGACAGGTACAGAATACATTCTTCTTTGCAGAGAAAACTTCACTGCAGCCTGGCTTGCTCATTTCACATAAAATGCATTAAAACAAAAGTCACAGCCATGATCACAATAAAACCATAACCCCCTACATCAAAATAGGACATCACTTCCCTTACTCATAAAGTATGACTTTCTTCAGTATCTTCAGACTTGGTAATGAATTTCCTATAAGTATCTATTGTTGAAAAAAAAACCTCATAAATAATTCAACATGCTGTCTCCTGACAACCGATCATATATTGTCCATGTTTCACCTGCCATATTAAATGAAAATTAAAAACTGTTTACTCTTTTCATTAAAAATACCCAGGTAGTAATTAGAGGTGACCACACAAAATATATAGAATGTAGAAGAAAGTTATATCTCTATATAATATTATTAAAATATGTTAAATTGCAGCATTAAAATAGTCATTAAGAATAGCTTAAAAAAGAAAGTTAGTTAAATCCAAGGGAAATGACAATTGTAAATATTTTCAAAATTGCTCTATCCGTGGGTAGCATAATGACAAGCAAGAGAGCATCAGTTCAAGTTTATGGAAAGCAGTCTGCCTTGATGCCTTCCTGCTGACATATTAAAACTGACCAGTAGTAAAACACTTATTTTCATACTTATGTGGGTAAATGCAATGCCACTGACCTTAACTGCTTTTAAAAAATTAGATAAAAGACCCAATACCTAAAATATAATAAGTTTATAAAATTATTTTAAAAAATTATCAAAAAAGACCTTGCTTGAAGGTCTGATATAACAAGTCAAAAGCAGGTTGAGGGGTAGGAGATGCTTTTCCATTACCCTGTCCTTGCCTCTGTGGCTGCTTGGGAGCCTTTATCAGGCCACAGGAAGTCAGAGCATGTTCAGAGTCCTGTGGAAAATAGAAATCGGAGTGAGGCTCAAAAAAAAAAAAAAAAAATCCACGGGAGGGGAACAGCAGAGACTGCTATTTTGTCCAACAGTGACAGGGCTGTTCCTGTGAACTCTGTCTAAACTAGAAACGGAAGAAGTTACAATGTTTTGTGGCTGTAGCAGAGGGAAATGTCTGTTTAACTTAAAAGATTCAGAAGGAGACTGGCACCCGGTCAGAGGGCAGGCGGGCCCTGAACACTGACACTAGTGGTTCCTGTCGCAAGACTTGGGGGTGGAAGGTAGCTCAGCCTTCAGTGCTTGGCCAGTTCAAGATGCTTGAGATCACAACACTCTGGAGGTAAAGCCGGCCAAGTGCTGTGAGTTCAAGACCAAAGCAAAGGAGAAACCTTCAAGAAACAAACTTTACCAACTTCACTAACAAAGTCTTCAGGATCAAGTCACTTTCACTTCAGTGGAGACATGTTTTATTCTCCTTAGAGAGTCCCAGGCAAGCCCCACATGTTTTTAAAATTGCATGCCTTTCTTTCTTTTCATTTTTTTTTTTTTAAATGAATGCCAAGGTCAGGTCGGCCACAACTTGCCCTATCACATTATCCAAGGATTGATCACGGCTCTCTTTCAGGGGAGAAAACTCAGACCATGAGCCACAATGCAGTGACAGAGTTTGGGAACCTGATAAGACAAGGAACAGTGAGATACACAGATATACTAGCTTCAAAAATAACAAAGAAATAAATAAAAACAAGCACTTATAAAAGTAACATACGTTAGGGCGACAGGCTGCAGCTAGATTTGGCTTTCCTTTGACAACTAACTGCCTGATAATAACAGGATGGTCCCATTGGAGGACTTGTTCCCTGGCCATTTATTTATTTATTTATTTATTTATTTATTTATTTATTTATTTATTTATCTAATCTTCTGTTGTTTGCTTTTCATTTTTTAAGTTTGTCAAAATGCATTCCTTATAAATCAGGCCAGAAATGCATGTATTATTTCATTTAGGGAGACCCAAGTTCTAGACAGCAACACTCACATTTCATTTAATTACCAACAAAGACATAATGGACTATTTTTCTGTATCCACAAGAGACAGAAGGATTGTCATTCTGATTGCCTGTTACGGTTTCGGTGAATCACAACATTATTAAGCTTTAAATCAGAGGACCGGTTCCTTCCACTAAGTCTAACACTACTAGAAAGTAAAAGGAGGGGGAAACACCTCATCTGGGGCTGTAATATTTGCTGAAAAAAATCTACTTCAAAACATTAATCAAATTTTTCGCCTACTGGGCAACCATATGGCACAGCAGCATGTGAATCTCACAAACTTGCTGATCTCCTGTAACCGGGTGCAATTAATTACGCTGGCTGCATCCATCTCTTGGATTTTCGCCTTGTGAAAAAAAAAAAAAAAGTATTTATTGTAACAGCTTTTACAAAACAAGGGAATGAAAATCTCAATTGATTAATGAGAGGAATGGAAATATTTCCGTTAGCAGATTTTTAAAACGAATAAGGATTAATACTGTGAATGGAAAGGAGCCCACATCAAGCTCACTGCAGGTTGTTTTTGTTTGTTTGTTTGTTTGTTTTGTTTTGTTTAGTTTCTGGACCCTTCAAAAGGTGGAGAAAGTGTGGGCTGAGATGGTACTGGAGCCCTGACATGCATAATTCACTAGCAGGCTTTGGATCTCCAAGAAATAAAGCCTTAAACTGGTGAAGTAATAAAGAGGTTGGCTTTACAAGATACTATCCTGAGAGACAAAAAGCTTGTTCTTTGATTTGAAAACACAGGTATTAAATACTCAATGGGTGAAAAAAAGGGCAGCCCTGACAAAGAAGGCAGAGAAAGGATTCTTAAAGTCAGCACCACACTACGCGTTCAGCTCTTTAGGCCCAGGGACTGCTGCACACATAGGCCAACTAGGGTTTTAGGACTGCTCATAAAAACAGGTGTTCTGAAGTGTGTTAGCACTGCCCTTCCCTACCAACACAAGACACAAACACAGCTTGAACATAACCCTTTCCTCATGGTATTTAGACTATGAACTGGGCGGTCAGATCTATGAGCCTTCAAAGAGTAATTGCTAATATGCACTGAGGTCAGTCCCTCTCTCATGAAGGAGTGAGTGATAGGTCCCAGGCTAGAAGTCTAAAAGCAAGCAGGACCAGTAGTCCTTTGTCTCTTTCCAAAACTGCACCCCTTTCTTCAGAACATCCAACCAGGGCACATAGACTTTTGTGACCTTGTCTTTCCAGCATCATTGACCCAGGAGGATCAGTTCCACATTCTTTAAAGAGTTAGCAAGAGATGCTGGATTCAACATTCCAATAAATACTACCTTGAGAATATAAACCAAACACTAGTTTTTACCAGAAATATGCATATTTAAAAGATTAAGGACTGTATTACATTTGCAATAATGAAGAAAAAAATTAGAACCAAGCTTAGTAATTCAAGTTCCAAGGCTGACATTTCTCTACATGATTCCCACATTTAAGATATTACTAAGAATTCATGTGAAGGGCTTTTATGTCATTGTACTATAAATGTGTGTGTTTGTACAAGTATGTGCAGATATACTTGTGTACTCATGTGTGGGAAGGCAGGGAACAATCTCAGAAGTTATCTTCAAGAATGCCACCCACCTCTATTAACATAGGCTTTCTTACTGTCCTGGAACTCACCAGTGAGGCTGGCTATATTGGCTGAGCAGTGAGTACCAGGGATCCTTCTGTTTCTGTCTTCCCAGCTTCTGGAATTACAGGCACATACCATCTCACCCAGCACTTTTTATGTGGGTTCCAGGGATCAAACTCAGATCTTGATGCTGGCACTACAAATGGTTTACATTCTGATCTCCCCAACCTCTGCAAATGGCTTTTAGTGACAATTCATTATTACTTAATTAATACATACCTGGTCATTTATCAAGACCTCTGAAGCCATGAGCCAAAACAAATCCTTCCTCTCTTAGGTTGTTTGCTTAGGAATTTGTCATAGCAATGGGAGGTGACTCACACAGAAACTCCTGCAACAAGGAGCTCTCTTCTCTATGGTTCCTGGTAAAAAAAGGCTCAGGGAGAACCAAGCTTGGCCTTTTTTTTATCAGGCAGAGAGCTCCCCTACCACCAGTGTGACCCAGGTAAAAGGATCCTATGTGTAGGCTCCAGGTAATGCATTCTTAGTACACAGAACACTTTAGAGAATGTGGCTTACAAGAAGTATTTAAAATCATGGTATTTCATTCAAGCAACTTCCATATAGGATGTGTGTTTATGTTAACACTGATGTTTGGAAATACTGTCATAGAAGAAAAATAATAATAGCAAACTTCAAGGTAGCTGGCATATCTAGGTGTCTATATAGACATATCTAGAAGTTACAGCCAATGTCTAAGGCACATAAAGGATGACTTTCCAGAAAGTTCCTGAGCTAGACAAGTGGCCTTGTGGGTAAGGTACCTGCTGCACAGATATGAGGACCTGGATTAGAAACCCCAGCACCTCTACTAGGGACGTGAAGGTGGCACACATCTATAATCCCAGTGTGGAGGGCAAGATAGCATGGAAGCAGGATTCCTGGGCCTTGATGGCCAGCTAGTTTAGCCAAATAGATGAGTTCCAGGTCATTAAAGATCCTTTCTGTTGTTGTTTTTTAAAAGGTGATGAGAGACTAAGAAAGACACTTGATGTCAACCTCTAGCCTCTACAGGCATGTGCCCACATGTACACAACACACACACACCAAATAATAATAAATGAAAATCTTATTATAATCCTTTAACAATCAGAGTCACTTTATAACCAAAGAAGATACTGTTTTAAAGAAACCACCAACCAGGAGAATGTGGAAGGAAGTTACCCTGAAAAAAAAAGTCCCTGGATCCCAAAAGAAAAAGAAAAGAAAAGAAAAGAAAAGAAAAGAAACAAAAAGAATCAAGAGAAAGTGGGTCAGCTGATTCAGCTGGCTCCAGAACCAGTGACCCTAGAATATACACCTACACACACACACAGCACCCCTCTGATGATCCCCAAACTCCTCCTACACACAAGGGTTATTGGCTTAAAAGTTTAAAGAGCTAACAAAATGTTTTAACGAGATACAAATCTCAGAGATCATTAATCAATATGCTCAATGTTATTTGTGATAATTCATCATGACGTGATATTAATGGGTTACTGTACCCTTCAGAGGTGAGATTAATGCAAATGAGCCACCACAATTAACTTTACTGCTCCCAACTCACAGGAATGGACAGATGATTATAAATGACAACTATATGTCAATTACAATATCCAATAAAGTGAAGCTTAGAGAACAATCCATCTCCTTTTATTGCACTTCCTTGACGTGGCTGAATTTAGCTCAACCCACTGTTGTCACTAGGTAACCATTGTTTGGGGAGGGGAATGGAGCTTTTAGTTTTTAATTTTTCAGTATCATAAAAAGTGCTTCAAAAATGTCCAGGTAACTGCATTTTCTAAAGGAGGAGCGCCACAGGAAACTAGAAATAAATGTCATAACTGTTGCTTGTGTGTTAAAGAAAATGGTATCCATTTTGAAACTGTAACAGCAAGGCCAGCAAGGAAAGTACCTACCCAGCAGTGTATAATATATTTACTCAATTACAAAAGGAAGATGTTAGCACAGCATCCCAGATAGCCTTGAGTTTCACTAAAGAAAACTTACTTGAGGATCACCATGGGAGGAAACAGGGCAGTGGACAGAATGTGAACCTGAGGAGGCCAAGGACAGGAGGAAATGCCTGCTGCCAGCTTGCACACCTACCCTGGGGCCAAAGGGGATGCTGCAGAATACTTAGGAACAAGACCTGAGTTATAGTGTTCTCACAAATGCTTTGTTCATCTCTGCATGGAAGAAGTATTTGAGAGAAGCTTTTGGATGAAGATAGGCACCCTGTAGTAGCATCTCCCCACTCCTAGGCCCTTTCTATGAGCAGAGCTACCCAGCCCAATAAACGCTAGCTATTAATGAATTATGAATAAATGCCTCTCCTTGCCACCTCCGCTATCCCCCAGAGACTTATCACAGCCCCTACCCTGACAGATGTTCACCAATCACTGACTGCCATCAGCTAAGCCCTAGCTCAGGCAGTCAATTCTGCAGCACCATTGGCCCTCCAGAGCTCTTGGTGGGGTCAGAATGCAGCTAACCTTCAGTGAAAGCCACATTCTTGCTGGAATTTCCCTGTTTTGTGCCCTCTCCATATTCCCCTTATAAATGTAACTCCATCCAGAAAACCATTAGGAAGAGGAACGCAGAGCTCTGTTTCTAGGAACATAACTCAGTGCAGGTATCAAAAGCATGAAAATGAGAAGTCTCTTCTTGCACTGTAACTGAGAAAGTGGCACTTTCTTTTCATGTGAGAGCCCACTCGTCAAGCTACTGACAGCCACACCCACATTTCCTTCTATTCTCAGAATCACCTCAAAAGAGACATAGTAGTGTGAGCTGTAGGAAGAACACTGTGGACAGTGGAAGCCATAGGTTTGTTTGTCCAAGATGTTTCCCAAGGTGCTCAGTGATTTCAACACAGACTTCATTGCTCCAGTAAGGAACAGAGACTCCTACCTAGCTCTACGGACTAAGAATGCATTACCTGCTTCCAGACACATACTGCAGTCCCAGCTACTCAGGAGGCTGAAACAGGAGCTCAAGGTTAACCTGAGCAACTTAGTGAGAACCTGAATCAAAATGAATAACAAAGGGCTGGGGATGTAACTCAAAGGTAGGGACACCTGCTTAGTATATGAGGCCCAGGGGTCAGTGTCCAGACAGAAAACGAGGCTGCTGATACAGTGTAAGTACTTGTGATGAAAAACACCTAAGCCAACTCTGGAACACAGCAACCTACCTGTTCTTGAACAGATCATGAGCAAAAACACTAAAAAAAAAAAGTTGAGAAAGAAGATATTTTTGTGACACATGAAAAGCTTCATGAAATCCAAATTCCAGCACCCATAAATAATATTTTCTTGTACATGGCCACTGATTTACCTACTGATAACTCTCCTCCTGCAGTGTAAGAAAAAAATGAGGAGTAGCCACAGCATCCACCACCTGGCTCAGAGTCAACTGTCTCCATGTCCACGGTCTGACTCATTCTTGGACCCAACTCTGCACGTTGGGCACCAATAATGACCCTGTCAATCCATCTCATTTGAATTTAGACCTTTTGCGTACAAAAACAAAAACCATTCACCTCCTTCCTACCTCCACCCCTAAATGTGCCAGGACCTCATAGGTAAGAAAGCAATACCCAGATGGATTAATGGATGGCTTCTCTTACTTGTTCCAGTGCAGTTACTGCATTCTTTACTGAATATCATAGTGGGTAAGTCAATCTTCAAATGGGTGAGATACATAATGACTATCATTCTAATTATAAGTCTAGGTTTTCTTCAGTGCTTAGGAATAACTTGTCCTTATGCAATCTATGTAATCACCCTACCATTGAGCTACACTACCTGGGGGGCAGAGGAGCAACTTGATTAGGTTAATTGATGTGGGAAGACCCATCTCAACCATGGGTGGGACCATTGGCTAATCAGGGAATTCTGAACTGTATAGACAGAAAGCACTAGCATTCACTCATTCCTCTCTGACTGGACACAGTGTGACCAGCTTCATCACTCCCTAGATGTCTTGACTTTCCTATTTTGACAGACTGTAGCCTTGAATGATGAGTTGCTTTAGTCAGAGGATTTCATCACAGCAATAGAAAAGAAACTGGCACACTTGGAATGCCCTAACCCAGGGCCTTGTGTACATGCTGCAGGCACTCTACCATGGAGTGACATCTCCAGCCCTCACAAACACACACACACAGCACCACCACCACCACCACAGCAACTGATACTGTCAGTCTAGGCCTAGCAATAAAAGATAAAGTAGATTAAGAATAGGAGAGAGAATCTAAATATAAAGCTTTATGTTAAGAACATTCTTAACCTAAGAGAAATTCCTAACACTGCCACCCTGTCCCCACCCTTACAGTAGATTCTGCTGTGATGAGCCAAAACAGAACAGAACATTCTAGTCAGAAATCCTAAAGCCTAGTGAGAGGCCAGTGTGTTTTGGATGACTTTTGCAGAGGATGGGGAAGAGAGGAAATGATTTCCTGTTTCCCATCAGGAAATACATCTGGGTTTAGGTTTCCCGCTTCATCACTTGGGTCTGGGGAAAGGAACAGCAATCCTTAGCAGGGAAAATTCATTCTGCTTCCTCATCAGCCCAGGCTGGTTGGGAGGTTAGACCAAAGAGCCAAGCTACTTTATTTTATCAGCACTCGAGGGTATCTGGCTTTTACTTTAACAATACCAAGGTGGCTGATGCTGCTTCCTCTAACCAGGTGACTAAGCTGGATCCAAAAGTTCTTCTGGCAGGAGTGGGACACAGCAAGGCTGTCAAGACACATCACAGCCTACAGCTCACTCCTTTTGGAAACACTCAGGCACAAATGAGCATCAGTGAGTCTTGCAAGGGGAAGAAATTGAAATTGATTTCTCAGGGTAATAATTAACCTCAGAAAATAACTATGAGAGGATGCTTATTAATTATTTTTGGTAATATACTTAGGGATATTTCTTCTTTTCATGAAAGAGACAGAAGTAGACACATTTTATGATCATATAAAATGTTATTGAATTTATATTTTATAGAAGAATTAAACTCACTTAATTTGCAAAATGTTCAATAGGAGGAGTTGGTACCTCCCCAATCACCACTCCACATTGCTTTTTTAAGGCTCCTAAGTAGTTCTTTTTGAAACCACACAGCTCTTCTCTTGTCTCTTTTTTCACACGTAACTGTCTCAGAGCTTTTAATATATTGTTGCTATTTCAGTCTCCTATGGTTTTTCTACTTACTCAAAAAAAAAAAAGAACATATTTTTCATCTGAATAACAGTGTAGAGTATACTCTGAGGACATGATCATTCAGATTTGGAGGAAGAGGAAAAAAGCGACTGCCTCCAAGAAACGTGTTACTATCCCAAGTAACACACCTAGGACGGATGATTCTACAGAGATGGGCTAGTGGCTCACAGGGAATCACACACACCATCACCTAATAATGACACACATACACAGGGAGAGGGAGGGAGAGAGAGAGACAGAGAGAGACACTTTCTGAAAACTTCCTTATCATAACTACAGACTCACTGCAGTTCAAAGTCACTCACTTAGGAGGGACTGCTCCAAGTTTCTCGTCTGTTGTCACTGAAGTAGAAGTCCAAATCTGAGCGAACCAGAAACTGCCCCACAAAGACAAGACAGAGGGAAGGTTATTCAAGGTGAAGGTGTTTTATTTTTCCCCTTCCTTTGGTGGCTGAAAATCCTTTTCCCCTTGACACAAAATTTTCCTGTGCAAAAATTTTATTCTGCATCTATTGTATTTTTCGCGGCCATTTACCTTGTGAAAAATCCTGTACAAAACTGCATTCTGTCTTCCTGAAGAGCAACACTATGTTTTCTTTAAGAGACAAACAAACAAACAACAAAATGATGCTGCAAAAATCTGGTTATAAGAACAACATGGAGCTGTTTCTTGAAGCATTCAAAAATATAAGTTTTAGCTAATTAATTAACAAATTCAAGCTGGTTAAATAAAACCTCCTTCCAACACCTCCTATTTAATTGCAGTTTGGCACCAACAAATATATATCAAAATTATAGTATTTCCCCTGACAGGAAGCTCCTTCTTTGCACACGATGTTATGACTCTCTGCAGAGCGAGCCAGAATTGCTGACAACCTTGAACAGCACTACAATATTACTATACTTGGCAGAGAAGTACCCTTGCGGCAAGAGAAAAGCTGTAATTTTGACTGTCACTTCACATTACACTAGATATTATTTCACTGTATACACATGCACACACTCACAAACTCTTAATAGACTACAGTTTTGTACTGCTTGCCTTTCCAATATAAATGGCAATATAATAGAAACGAGCCGCCAATGGGATCCTGGCATGAAACAAATGTTTTGCATTATGGAGAGCACTGTTGGAGGATGCTTTTTAAGACTATCTCGTTCTTCTGCCCCTCACTTGCACTTCTAAGAGCCCAGCCTCAATATCATGAGCCAATTGCTTTGGTGACCATGAAAAATTATCCTTTTATCACCTCCAGGGAACGCCAAGTTATTTCCAACAAAGTCCATGCTAAAAATTCCCGTGGTGGGTGGTGAAGGCAGTGGCATGGCTATGGTGATAATCTGGTGCTCTATGAGTCTGATGCCTGACAGAGGATTTTCCAGATTTTGAAAGGCATTTGTTCCCATTCACTTAATTTGCTGTCTTTTCACAGAGGAAACTTGGTTCATCTTCACTGACCACTTGCTATGGCATGGCCAAGCCAAACTAAGAAAACAGCAATGTCCACAAACCGGCCAAAGCCACTCCATCCCTGCCGGAGTGCAGCGCCTGTCTTTGCAGAGAACTGTGTGCAGCATATGCTTCCTTCTGCCCCGGCTCACAGGGAAGCAGCCGGTGCCAGAGTCCCTGCTGGCTAGTCTCCCTGAAGCCTGGATTTACAAGATGGTGCATTAATATTGCCTGTGTTTGTCCCAGGAAAGGAGTTCTGCCAGGTCTATTGGAGCTTCAAATTAAGGACTCCCAAGACTACAGGGCACAGGTCAGAGGTATGAATCCATGGGCAGAGAAAATCAAAATTCAGCCCAGAAGAGGGTCACAAGCACTGGGCAAGAAAGAAAAGACCCCTCAGAAGGTCTCTTAAGTGACTACCTCTCTCCCAGAAAGCTGAAAAATCAAAACTAAAAAAGGACAGGATCGAGGTTTCTGCCTCTACTTTTTAAAAACCTACCATCTTTTAAAAAAAAAACCCTCTTTTTAAAATTACAACTTCACAAGAGCCTAACAAGGCTTAAACTTGTTTACTGAATCCAGGAAGCTCTTTCTCTGTCCTCTATTAGGAGACTGTACCCACAACCTCACCCTGTCTGCTGACCACACCAAATTTAACAAGGTTCGCAAATGAACTAGAGTAAGTTTCCCACAGTGACACATTAATAATAAGTTCCTTATCCCATCTATCCCAAGCCATGAATATGTAATGTTAGAAAATGAGTCCTTTTCACACACAACGGAACCTCAGACGTGAATAAATAAAAACTATCCATCACAGGCCTGTGAAAAATTAATGAGAGTTCAGAGACTGTAGGAAAAGTGGGGACTGAGGAGAGATGGCCCAGTTCATAAAAGCATCCCTTAACTTTCAGATGGTAAATATCCTCACCCCCGCCCCTTGCTCAGTTGCCAGGTGAGGGTGAGAAATGACAGCCTGTATTTTTAATGTTCTAAGATCCACTGCCCATCTTAAAGTTCAAATAGGCTACAAAGAGAGGCTGACACTACACACACTTACATGCCAACATGTTAAAGTGGCACCAACCTGGTGAGCAGGGGAGTGACACAGCATTGGGGATAAAACTTTAGAAGACGGGACGCCTGCTTCCTGCCCACTTTTCCTTCACTGTGGGTAGAAGGCACATGACAAAATTACCCATGTGCCCTCTGATATAATTAGTAACATGATCAATACCTCTTGCTGGGTGCCTTCTCTCTGCCAGCTGTACTGAGTGCTTTGTCCCAGTAGATGCCAATCCCCTTCATCAATATCATCCCATTTGGGGCCAAGGTGGGAAGAAAGTAACTGAGATATCCCCAAGTCTAAGAGCCAAAAATGGATGGCGAAGCAGCCCCAAGCCCTCTACCTGCTCCAGTTGTGGTTTCATGGGTCAGGGGGGAATGACATTCAGCCAAAAGGGAGGCAGGTATAACAATAAGGCCAGGTGGGTGTGGGTGGACCTGGGGCTGACACTGGGAGATCACGAGCGGCTGCTGAGAGATACAGGGACCAGGGACAACATGATAAGAACACCAAAGTTTAGAAAGACATTTAAAGACAAATTTCTCTCCATGAGAAAAAAAGAAAAGAATATGAAGGCCAGCCACAGCACAACTGCAGGGCAAACTGAACAATGGTTCAGATCTTACACCCCCTGGTTCAATCATGCTAGAGATGTCTAAGAGTAAAAGGGAGGTCCAAATGACTCCTTTGTGGTTCCTGCCTCCAGAAGGTTATGGCATAAAGGTCGCTCAACTAGACTGATTCATACCATGACTTGGTACCTCTACACTCAACCTGGGTGAATTAATGAAGCCAAAGGCGGGAGAAAAAGAAGGGGAAAGGCCTGGTACCATTGATGAGAGCTGTATTACAGCCCACGGGTGTCAGGGACTAGGAGCACTTCCCTACATGGCTGTACTTTACCAAGTAAGAAAGGAGAGGTGTGTGTGTGTGTGTGTGTGTGTGTGTGTGTGTGTGTTTTCTCAAAGACAACCTCAAGATGAAGCAGAGTCCAAAGTGTAACTGCTGAGGACAATCTAGGCAGCAGAAGCAGCCAACAGTGAGAGCTAAGAAAATTATCAACTCTTGGTGTCTAATAGATATAGATACCAAAATGCTGCTCTGTCCAGGCCACACTAATCACAGCACACTGTATACTCCATCTGAGTGGGAGACCCATTTAGGGCACAGTCATATACAACAGCTAGACACCGGAAATGAATAGAATAGATACTAACTAGGTACAGCCCTGAGCTGCTTAAACTCTGCTCATAGTTTTGTATAAATTATTATGCATCAAAAGAGGGGATCAAAGCAGGAGCAGTGGTAACACTTCGGTAAACCCAGCGCTCTGAAGCAAAGGCTGGACGCCAGCCTGGATACAGAGCAAATGTGTCAAAGAGACGAGGGGCAGGGGCGAAATTCTGACCTTACGGACTCATAAACCTATAAAAGGGAAAATCAAAGTGTGCTCAGAAAATGCAACATATCTTTTTCTTATTTTCAGTAATAAATCCGTAGAATATTTTTTTGAAGTGTTCTGAGTGCTGGGGAAAGTAATGGGAACTCTCAGAAGTGGAACCTTGAAATCCAAGGGGTTTTAAAGTCTGAACAGGAGTTGGGAGGGCAGCACAAGGGTGGGGGTGGGTATGTGTATCAATAGAAGAAAGAGCAGAAAACAAATGGCAAAAAGACATAGTGATTAGCAGACACGACAGGAATCCAGCTGTCCTGAAATAACTGGATGTAATAGAGAGTTTCTTGGAGGATTAGGAGTGGAAATTGATGGTTGGAAAATGACTAAGCAATTTTAAAGACAAGTAAATTCTCCTGGGCCCAAGACTGCTTTTTGTACTCCAGATCTGGTCATCTAATTGTGTCTGGTCAGATGCCATCCCATCCTTGCTTGACTGCCAAACCCAACGTCCACTTGGATATCTGTATCTCCCACAGCATCTTGACCTCAGCATGGCTAAATGCAATACAACATCTTCCTTCCACATCCTCTTCTGCTAACTCTACCATATCCACCACAAAGGACAGTCCTACCAGGCTCTTCACTGCTCAAGACAGAACCCAGAATCCTTTCTTCTCTGTCTGTGCCATTCAGCTCCTCTGTTGATTAAATGAGCTACTATTGTTGATCAAATCTTACGGGCTTCACCCTCCCTATCACCACTCACACCCTAACCTCCCCTGCCTTCTCTGCATACATACATACATGTGCTCAGGAGCTCATTAATTCTTACTTGGGAGACTAGACTCCCACCCTGACTTATGCAGCTCCCAGAGCAGACTCTGAAAGGGTAAATCTGACCATTCTCTGCTGCAGTGTCCTTCCATGGATCCCTGTGGCTTGAATATATGTTGATTGAGTGGATAAGCCTTTTGAATGCATGCCATTCTCTAGCAGACACAGTCCAGTTCAGACTTACCTGGACACAGACTCTGAGTGTGAGACTGAATAAAGTGGTTATTTCCGAATTTTATACATATACCCCCCAAATCTTGATTAACCTGGGAAAACTTAGTAAGTGCTTCTATATGGGAAGATGGTAAAGAAAGTACACCAGCCCAGCTTGAAGCTGCAGATGAGAAGTTCAGAACTAACTGTCAGGTCACCATAGGTCCTTATGGATGAATGTAATCAGAGTTCTGCTACAGAAAGGCTATGGGCATCAGGAAGACAAAGGACTAGAGGTAGAGAGTGAGTTCAAAAATCATGATAATAGCAAAGGTAAGATACAAAAACCATGACATAAAAGAATATCAATGAAGAAGAGGCAATAAACAGACCAGTTTATCAGCAGCCATTTGTTTTAATAGCCACAGATGCAAAGATGAAATGCCATTAACAAACATGCCTGTTTAGGGCAATGACTATTAATGTGGAAATTAACCAAAAATGTTGCTAACATACTCATGGGTAAGTCCTTTGTGACATTAGACAACTAACACACAGACAGGTAAAGTGAGATCATCATCATCATCCCCACAATAATCATCACGGGGACTCTTGCTAAGAACTACAATATTCTCAACGCTGCCCTTTAACCATACAAGATGCCTGGTGCTAGACTTGATCTCACCATTTAATGTTCAAAAAGTTTGGGCTCATTTGCAGGCAAAAAAGTTCATGCTATTACTATCTCCTATGGCAAATAAAAGATGCTTGCACACTCCTTAATACTTCTTCCAGTTAGAAAGTAGGGTATGTGTTTGTTTCCTTGGAATCTGAGTGGGCTCTGTGATTGATCTGAACACAGACTTGCTGCTACTCCAACTTCTAAGCCAGACCTTAAAAACTAGCTGCTTTTATTTCCTGAGTTTTGGAATGCTTCCTGGAGCAGTGAGATGCTCTATCACAGTGGTTCTCAACCTTCCTAATGCTGCACCTCTTTAATACCGTCCCTCGTGTTGTGGTGACCAGAACCATAAAACTATTTCATGGCTATTTCGTAAGTGTAATTTTGCTCCTGGTATGAATCATAATGTAATTATCAGTGTGTTCAGATGGTTTTTGGGGTCATGACACAGTTTGATAGTCACTATTCTATCAGAAAGAGAATTCTTCTAAGTCCTAGAAGGTAAACTCAACATCCTAGTCACCCCTGTGAAGGTGCTAGACAAGTGAGTTAAATATCCTGGATCAGTTAAGCACCCTCCCAGCAGAGTACCACTGGAGCAGAAGACTCAACTTGTATGAACTACAAGAGAAATTAAGTACTTGTACCTCACTACAGAGAAATTAAGTGGTTATTGTTTTTGTCTTCCAAGTTTCAGGACCCTTTCTCATGCAGCAAAAAATAAGTTGAAATGCTATCATTCTGAACCCAACCTCCCAATGTATAAATATTTGAACCTAAGTTGATCTGACCCAGCCACCCGCAATACAAGTAGCCCCTGGAAAAAATAAGGCAGGAGATGACTATGTCAGTCCTCCTTAAGGTCACACCCCTTGGATTATGTAAGCACCAATAGAAATTCTCCCCCACCCCCACCTCACCTGACTATGGGTTAGGCAGAATTATGACTGAATGGTGCTGAAACTGCCTCTGCACCCCAGCCCCTTTCTCTTGAGCCAGAATCTCATGTGAGTGTGTTCACTGCTGAACATGGTAATTTCCAGATGAGCCAGAAGTAGAGGAAAATTGGCAAGGTCAAGTAGTAACCTCCCAATGGAGGACTGTCCTCGGACACAAAACTCCTGCTGTCCTGCAAGGAAAACTATAACAAGGTTGTTTGGCAGAAGTACCACCAGGCCACCTTGCAAATGCAGATTTTGAGGAATTACAAGCTGTGACTCTCTCCTGGTTGGTTCTTG
This sequence comes from Sigmodon hispidus, assembly GCA_004025045.1. Classification (NCBI taxonomy): domain Eukaryota; kingdom Metazoa; phylum Chordata; class Mammalia; order Rodentia; family Cricetidae; genus Sigmodon; species Sigmodon hispidus. The sequence continues at coordinate 16,640 of PVIH01015744.1, forward strand.
GGATCCAAATGCTAAAAGAACCTGGGCAGGTGACAGGCATGGCAGGGCTGTCTCTAGGATGGAATATCTTGAAACTTCAGCACATTGTGGTGATGTGTAGATGAATGAGATGCTGGAAGCCAGAGTGACTTTACATGGGCTGTGATTTTTGTTGACAAGATACATGCACTCATTCCTTCAACCTAAGCAAAATCCTCAGAACTGAATTTGAAAGCCAGGTGGGTAAGGAAACCATCTGTGGGTGAGATAATGCTGGGAGTCATCAACAGAAATGACTTAAAAACATAACTCCAGAAGACACATAACAGCATCAGTGAACCTAACCTGGTGACCTCAAAGAGAGGTCGAGGAAATCAGCTTGATGTTGATCAGATAATTCTTAATTTCATGCTGCATTGTCCCAAATTAAACAAACCATTCTCAAACCCCTAAATACTGTTACACTTATAAGATGAGGTATTTTTTCTACCACCTTTCTTCCTCAGTAACATGGAGCAATGTGACCTTGAGTCTCCCTGCATTTCCAGGGTCAAAGACATCTTACCCAGTTTCATTTCTGCTTTTTCACCATGGAACAGTGTGGGCAACTTCAAGAATCACTTGTTTAACTAAAATGCCAGATGTCTTCCTCAGAAGAGCCAAACTGCTCACAGACCAGACCAAAACCCCCAAATGCCAAGGCCATCAGCTTTAAGGAAGTGATTTATAACTGATGTGAAGTACTAATTTAAGAGAGTTGTAAAAATAATACAGCTAGTTACTTTGAAAATGAGCCAAAATATTAGCTGCACTTAGTAGAAAATGAGCCGCAATAGGAGAGTAACTCTGGGGCTGGGGATCCTTGGGCTGGAATCCCAGGCTGATGTGTATACTGAGGTCATGCAGCACACACCTTAGGGGCTGTATCTCTCCACAAGTGAAGAGTAGAGACATCAGGTTGAATTCATAGCAGGTGTACAACCAGAACTCAAATTTTCTGTTTATTATAGTGGGGCAGCAGAGGGTTATTAACATAGGCCCTAGGGATCTGGGTTCATCCATCACTTACCAGCTATGTGAAACGGGTAAGCTAACCAGTCTCTCTGTACCCACTTTTTCATGTGAAAGTGGGGAAGATATCCCAGCTGTTACTTCTATAGGAATGATGGTAGCACTCAATTCACAGGGCAGCTACGAGGGTGGAAGGTACTCACACTGTGTAAATACCATATATGAGTATTCATACTTACTTGCTGTTAATAATGACGCACATTACAAGCAGGCACTGTAAAAACACCCAATTCTAAATCAAGTTAGAATTTATTTCTGTGAAGGGCTAGACAACAAATATCTAAGTTTGTAGACATGTAAGGTCGTAATCATTCTTTTGTGTGTATGTGTGTTTTATTTGTCTGTTAACAGGTATGTATCCATATACATATTTGTGTGTGTGTCTACATATGTGTGTGTTTATAATGTGGGTGTACATACTAATCTATATGCGTGTATGTGTGAGGTCATGCATTCATTTGTAAGTAAACATGTGGAGAACATAGCCTGAGACACTATCCACTGTGTTTTATTTGAGGCAGAGTCTCTTGGTGGCTTATATCTCAACAAGTAGGGACCTACCTGCCCCTGGCTTTCTGGCACTGGGATTTCAAGTATGCATTATCATGCCCAATTTTTTTATTTTTTTAAATTTCTGGGATTGAACTCACAAAGCTAAGCTATATTCAAAGCCTTCCACATTTTTCTTTTTAAGTATCATTTAAAAAAAAAAAAAAAAAAAAAAAAAAAGCACTAAACAAACAAGCTGCTTGGGCCCACGGGCTGAAATCTGTTCATTCCCAACTCCTATTCTCAGTTATGGATTAGTAGATTTTCAGCATCCAAAGGTTTCTACCCATCTCTCCTTGTGCCAAGTTTTTCTGGAAGCCTGGAGGATCAAGAATCAGACAGAGATCCTCCATACCTGAGGCTGAGGAACATCTTGAACTTCCTTCTGCCATCAGTTCCCACCACCCCCACTCTCCCAACCCCCTATCTTCTTACCCCCACCCCAACATCAGTCCCACAGGGAGGATGTGGAACTGCTTGGATCAGGGATCTGAGCACTCTAGGTCTGATTTGTGGTTGAAGAAAACTGTCCTTAGGAAGCCCAGCCTTCATGGGGACATCTGCTCTAAGTACTGTCCGAAAGGCATATCTAACCCTCTACACTGGGACACACTGTCATGTACAAAGCTCATTCTCGGGAAACGTGCAATCAAGTTGCCAAACAAACAATAACAACAGCAACAAAAAGCAAGCCCCCAAAATTTCATGCTGTTCTACATACTTTACAATATTGTGTTGGGTTGCACTTGAGTCTGTCCAGGGGCACATACAGGCCCAAGGGTAACAAACTGGATACATCTGTACTTAGAGGAAAACATCATCTTAGTGATAGGGCACCCAGGCACCCTGTCATCTGCCCTATGTGGAAACAATACCACAATCTGCCAACAGAGACTGCTAGACAAAAGTTCTTGAAAAGAGAGCTTAAAATCAAACCCACGAGGCCTCTGCTGGACCATGAGAAGTCTCAAGACAAGAAAATATCCATGCTGGCATGCCTTTAATCTGAGGGTCTTTCTGTGAACTAGCAAAATATACTTATATTTCTCAAAAGTGCTCATAAACAAAATAAAGTTGATGATTTTAATGCTTAAGATCAAATAACATTGAGATGACAAGTGACAGCTACAATGGCAAGACTCTGGATCTGCTGAGAACGCTACTTTAGTTAAAAACAGAAACCAGTTTGTAAATGTGAATTAAATGTACATTATACAAAAGTGCACACACCTTCCTGGTGACAGAAAGGAGGAAAAAAAATTCTTCCATGTAGATGTAAATGTTTCCTGACAGATATAAATGAAAGCTAATACACTGACATTCTTCCAATTAACTGCTAGAAAACACTGTGTGTGTGAGGACATGGGACTGTGTGCATGTCTGCAGAGGGTGTACTAAGTGTGCATATGCAAGTGTATACACGTGGAAGTAAGTGTGTATGTGGGTGTATGCCTAAGCATTTTTCACTTCTGTTGACCTAGGAAAGTATTTGTGAAAAGGATAATAAATAATTAATTTGACTGGCTCGAAGCGGTAGCTCCTTTTCTGCTTCAACCATATACATTGAAATGCTGTTTAAATTATGAGAGCAAATTGATTCAAAAAGGCTCCCATTAGCACGCTGGCAAACAGGTTTGAAGTTGGCTAATAAATTTTAGATAAAGATTTAGTCTTTGATGAGCAAGCCAATGTAAGCATGCTGGTCTCTGAGTCACCAGCTTGTTAAAGTCGGTGGCTACTGTCTGTGTTTCTCCCCGTCTCATAACTCATGATGTTAAACAATGTGTGTCACAGGACAGCTCAGGCAGTCAGTAGGAATGCCACTGGCATGATATGGGGTGGCTGCTTACAGGCTGACAACAAACTTACTTTGCTGGCTGAGTTGCTAGTCCACTGGGACTTACACTCCATTAATCAAGGGTCATTAGCCCCACCTGTGCTTCTACCCAGGCTATGGTATCAATTAAGAAAAAGAAAATCTTAATCAGAACTTAGAAATAAAAATACACCAAGCTCTTAATTCCATTTATAAGCACATGATCTAGTGTCTACAACTCATCCATATACGCTATGGAATACTATGCAGCCATTAAAAGAAAAGTCAATTTATATTTACTGATTTGGATCCACAGAAACTATATACTACCTAGAAATAGTAGAGCATTCACAGGTCTGTTTAGAAAAAGCACAAATCTGGTGTGTGTGTGTGTGTGTGTGTGTGTGTGTGTGTGTGTGTGTGTGAAGATAAAGACAAATGTGTGAGGAACCATTATTTCTGCTTCACCAAGAGCATGAGAACTGGAGCAGACAGAAGAAAGGCTCTCAGTGATTCCTAAATAGAGGTCTACCTTTGCTGTACTTTTGAAAGTATTCAAATAAGCATGTTTTTTGTTTTGTTTTGTTTTTTGTAATCGAAAACATTATAAGAACACATAACAATCAACACAAATACTTGTGTGGCTTCAACAAAAACTGTAAAACTAGCAAGTTATCTATTTGTCCTGGTAAGTTTGGGGAAGTCTGAAGGGGTGGTCTGAAAGAAATGGCCTCCACAGGGAGTGACACTATTAGGAGATGTGGCTATGTTGGAGTGGGTGTGGTCTTATAGGAAGCCGTGTCACTGTGGGGATAGACTCTGGGGTCTCCTATGACACAGCTCATTTCTGGCTACCTATGAATCAGGATGTAGAACTCTCAGTTCTTTCTCCAGCATCATGTCTGCCTGTGTGCCTTGATGTCCCACCTGGATGACAATGGACTAAATTGAAACTGTAAGCCACCCAATTAAATGCTTTCCTTTGTAAGAGTTGCTGTGGTCCCTAACTAAGACATGAGTCAAGTTCTAGAGTATCTACCTACCTTCCCTTACACTGACCTAACCATTAACCCAGCTGTAGCTATGATGAGAAATGCCCCGCAGGGCTCAGGAATGTCAACACTCGCTCCCCATTGGTGTCACTATTTGGGAAGGATGTGGAGCCTTATTAGGAGGTGGGGCCTTCCTGCAGAGAATGCCTCACTGGGGGTGGGGCTGGAGAGTTTACAGCTTTGCCCAGCATCCTGTTTGTTCTCCCTTTCCCCGCTTTCTTCCTGGGTAAAATGCAGTTGGCCACAGCCCTACCCCTGCCGCTGTGCCATGCTGACCCACCATGACTAACTCTGTCCTGCTGCAACCATAATCCAAAATAAATTTTTTTCTTCCTTAACTTGCTTTGGATAGGATGTTCTAGCACAGTCACAGAAAAGTAATACAAAGTAACAGGGATCAATGCTGGGATCAGCATACCTTGGAGTCTTCTGAATGTAAAAGGCTTGCAAAAGCTGCAGTGATTGTGTGTCCACAGAAGCCATTTCAACACAAGATGTAAGCCCTCATTCAAAAGAGACATCTGCATAACCTGTTGGTTCCAGCACTGCCCACAACAGCCAGACTATGGGGTCAGCCCAGGTATGTGTCAAGATAAAAGGACCAAGAAAATATAGGCAGAGAATGGAGCATTATCCAGCCATATAGAATGTAACCTGCTACTTGCAGGAAACTGAATGTAGCTGGAGGGCACTGTGTTGAGCAAAATGGGTCAAACACAGAAGGGCAGGGTTCTTTTCCTGTGAAGAAAAAAAAAAAAAAAGCATGAAAAGTAAAATGGGAACCAAGAATCCTAGGGAACAGGAGGAAGGTCTAGGGGAAGGGGAGAAACGAGAAAAGGGCATAGGAAGGAGGGTGGCAGGATCAGCGCATATATCTTGAAAACCAAAACCGTTTATCTGTAGAATATGCTAATTTACAAGAGTGGAAAACTCAGCTCTTTCTTGGCATCAGGAACTCAGGGAGGCCACTCCAGGCAGAATAAACCCTGCTTGTCTATATCAGTAAGCCAGGCGGGATACACAGAATACATTGCAGGGGCTGAGTTATGCTTGGTTCAGAGGTTTGCCTCTGTATCACCAGCATTGAACAGTTGAGGCAGAAGGACAGCAGTGAGTTCCATGCCAGCTGGAACACAGAGTGAGACTAAGTTTCAAACAAACAACAGGGAATCAATTAAGGGAATCAGCTTTACACTTTATCAAGTTCCTACCAAGTGTTAATGCAGTAAAAAGAGGAATACCATATTTCAGTCTTGATTCTGAAACATGCGTGTGTGTGTGTGTGTGTGTGTGTGTGTGTGTGTGTGTGTGTGTGTGTGTGAACATGTGCCTCTTTGAGACAGGGTCTCTCACTGGGACCTAGGTCTAGACAACTAGGCTAGACTGGTTGGCAAGCAAGTCCCCTCCCCTCCCAAATTCTCATCTCTGACTCCCCTGTGCTAAGATTGCAGGCATATCCCAAGATCAGTCCAGATATCTGACATGTGTCCCTGGGTGTCAAATCCAGGTCCTTGTGCTTTCAAGGCAAGTTCTTTATGGAATGAAGATCCTATATCAGGAGGGCAGGCTGAACCAAGAGAAATGCATTTTAGGGGCCTGATTATGCACAGTGCTTCCCCCCTATACTACCAACACTCAGGCTTTTGTTATTTTGTGTACTAGTGTTTGGCACTGTCATGAGGAAAATGGAAAATCCCAGAGCAGACTCTATCCTTTGCGAGGTAGAGACTTTAGTGAGGACAAGGATCTCCCAAGCCTCTAAAAGAAACCAGCATCAGATATCCACAGGCCATAGTCACCCATGCTTCCTTTCAACTCTACCAATCCCTGCTGGCTTTTTGGGGATAGGGTTGTCCTTGACAAACAATGGTGCTATGGGCCATGGCAACAGGAAATTCACAATAAGCCGCCACCTTGTCACGGGCTCAGATTCCATCACCCTCGAGTAGGAATATCCAGAAAGTCACTGATACTTAACATTCACTTTGTAATTTTAATGCGCTCCAAAATAAAATATCCAAATCGTACAAGTGGAGAAAATTGAGAAGCGAGAGGTGTTCATTTTTAATTAAGTTCTTAATTATAGAACAACAAAACAAGCAATTAATTTTTGTGTGGCTACATTAAGCACAAAAACACTTCAATGACACAGAAGGAATGAAGGGGAAGGTATTTTCTCCCCTTTCTTGGATAATATAATATACAAATTTTGTGTGTGTGTGTGTGTGTGTGTGTGTGTGTGTGTAAAGAGAGAGAATGTACTGCACACGTGTTGAGTGCTTATGATGTACTGAGTGGCTGGCTAGGCACCTTTACTTAGCTGACCGCAGGTGGTCCGTGCAGTAGACCTGATTTACTTTACTTGACTGACAAGGAATCTGAAGTTAACAGAAACCAACTTGACTCAGAAACTTCATGTGTGAGCTTCCTGTGTCATCCTGGATTCTTGCTCCAGTCTTGTGGTCATGTCCTTCCTTTAGCTAAGAGGAGCAAGAAAATAGAACAGCAAAGACACAAAGTGTGGAAGTAGGGTCCCTACTAACTTACACTGTGGGGGACATGCAGCTGTAGGCCCCACTACTCATCTCTTTGATCACCAAGCAAAAGTTGCCACAGATAACCACTGGGCAGGAAGAGAGTGGGCTGTAATCCAGACACACTCTACTAGTGGACACTAAGATGATATTTCCATACAATAACCACACATCACAAACCACATGTCTCTTGATTTAACCCTCTTTTTAAAATGTGAAGATTCTTCTTAGATCCTCAAGATGTCTGAAAACTTAGAGCAGATGACAGTTGGTCTTTGAATCATAGTCTATGGAACCCTTCCATTAAAGGAACAAAGGAGTGAAATCTGTTTGCCCTAAAGGGTTGCACAGGACTCATTTTATAAAAATCTATATCAGCACTTCAGTGAGCACACCTCAGCTTCTACATCTGTACAGTGGGAATCATCACAACCATCTCATCAACTGACTTTGAAAATTAAAGAAACTATGTTTGCATTGGGACCAGCATGGTACTGGACAGATGACAGACTTCCTAGGTGGCAAAACATTTAGAGACTTGAGGAGGCAGATAGAGATATAAAGCCATACAGAATATCAGATGTTGTTCCTCTCTCTCTATTCATAGTCCCTTGTTCCAGAGACAGCTTTGTTAGTGTCCCTCGGGTAAAAGCCCCACTGCATTTCCAAGAAGCCTGATCCTTGATAAATCAAGAAATTATCTCACGGGGCTGGAGAGATGCTCAGAGGTTAAGAGCACTGACTGTTCTTCCAGAGGTCCTGAGTTCAATTCCCAGCAAAACCACATGGTGGCTCACAACCATCTATGATGAGGTCTGGTGCCCTCTTCTGTAAAACTGTATGCATAATAAATAAATAAATCTAAAAAAAAAAAAAAGAAAAGAAATTATCTCACATGACTACAACTGGACCAGAGTGTGCTCCTACCACCAGTGATTGGCTCAGAAGTGGCCATGTGACATAGGTTGGACCAATAGGGATAAAGCATTGAGCATTAGCAAGTGGGACAACTAGGAAGAAATGCTCCAGACATAGGCCTAAGTGGAGAGGACAGGAAAGTAAGAGATGGATGCCCCCCAAAAAAGGTCCATGTGAGAAAATGAATGCTAAGAGAAGGGGACAGGCTCAGGCCTGTAAAAAAACGGTCAGGCCCAGCTGCATCAGGAAAACAGTCTATTTCTTACAACTGTTACTTCACAGTTTTACCATGCTCTTGGGACCTGATGGAAATGAAAGGGGGCAAATTTTCATCAATCCCATCTTATGAATAATGCAGTGAAATCACGTAAGAACAGCTTTTCCTCAACCTCTCATTCCCCAAATTCAATGTTACCCTTCCTTTAAAGGCCTAAGACATCACAGTCCCAGACCATTTGAGACCTTATGCCCAGGGTGACATTGACTCCAAATAACACCCCCTCCTGATGTCCTGTCCCTTCCTCCACCTGGCCCCTGGGTTACTTTATTGTACTGGCATTGTATATTAAGGGGCATGCAAGCCTTTCCTGCCCAGGTCTTAAGTCCATGGGAAGGCTGACTCCACATCCATGACCAATCATCCTGAGTACTTAGCATATATGCTAGAGTATGTTCTGAGCAGCAACTTCCTTCATGTTGCAACATTCCATCCTGGAGTGATGCTCACTAAGACCCAGGAGGTTCTAAAAGGAGGCTCCTTAAGACTCATGAAATGAACAATGCCGAAGTCTTCAGAAATCCCTGAACCTTACCAGCTGTGCAAGGGCTCTTCTACCCAAGGCTTTATAGGAAGTTAAGGACTATTGAAGAGTGGAATCTCTCTGACCTGTCTAGTTGCTTCCAAATTGCCCAAAGAGTTCCAGGGTTCCCTCTTCCATGTTTTCCCCCTGTATTGCTGTGGGCTATCTGTGATGCAGCTGCCTTTGAGGTTCCAAGAAGTAACCTCTGACCCTTTAAGTAATCTAATAAATTAATTGGCTCACCAAGTTACACATATTGGTGGTTTACTTTCCTCAGCCATCAGTTCCCTATGTAGAGTGACTAGATATTTGTTAGGTCTCCTCGGGAATATTGTCACACAATACAATGTCATACTGTTGGTTCTAAATGAGAAATCCACAAACACATTACAGAGTCTTGAGAACAAAGTTTGTCTTCCAGAACTCTGACTATTCCAGCTAGAGCTCAGGAAACACTGCACTTAATAGGGGAGCCAACTATTGGAAGAAGGTACATAAGGTAGATGTCCACCACAGGAAAAAGATCTTCCAAACTCAAGAAACATTGGCCCTATTTAGCCTACAGAAGGTGGGAGATATGTACTTCCCATTTCTTGATTTCTTAAATGCCCACTCAGATATATTGAAGCCTTGGCCTCTACTTGGTTCCAATTTGCATTATTGATCCAAAATATAAATTACCCAGGTAAATTCTACACACGTGTAAATTGTCAGAAACAATGGAAAGAAACCTGAAGTAATACAACTATGGTTCTATGAGCTGCTGAATTTTCATATGTTGCTATAAAACTGAAAATGTGTGTAAATATATACTTCAGAAATTATGGGTTGTCACTGTGGAAGCAAGCTAAGACATGTGAGCTAAGGCTTTTGATAGCTCCCTATTCTCCAGTGTTTCAATCAGAGATCCTTCTTAGAGTCAGAAGGCAAAATAATTGCAATTATTTCTGTAAGCATATGCATGCAGTCGGGCACAGATGAAATGAATGAGAATGGAATACTTGTCTATCTTTGCCTTTGACATAATGATGCCACTCTTTCCTCAATATAGAACATGTCTCTTCTCACTTTAGCAAGCAGCGGCTGGTGGCTCAGTGTCCTGGGAGCCTTCACTAGTAGGACAAGTGGGTGCAGCTGTTTACAACAACCAGAGAGAATGACCAGAAGATTCCAATCCAGAGATGAAAAGATCAACACAAACAGGGCCCTTCAGTAGGAGTCACAGTGTGAGCACCAAGAGAAGGGCTAAGTCAGACATCCGGAGCAAACATATAGCTGGGATCTTTCTACTTAAGCCGCTCTCACAGTAAACCTGTAAGGCTGATCTCCACAGCCACCTACCTTCACTGGTACAGGAGGCAAAGGTCAGTGTGCAGGAAGGAGACAGAACCACCTGGATAAGTGCAAAAGGTCTTGAATATTACAAAATGATGGGATGGTATTAATTCTTTCAAACATACAGGACACACTGAAAATAGACAGTGGCACTGGTAAATTGTAACCACCACCTTCCTAGTGTATTTTGACTTCTAAGAAATGTGAAAGACAAATCCCATTTTAGGTTTTAATAGTTGCTCTAACTTCTCTAATCTTTAATTTCCTCACCTGGAAATCTGAGAACACCCCAATCCTATCATAAGAGTCATGCTACCACAGAGACAGAGCACCCCAAGTGGCATACCCAGGACAGCATCTCGCCCAGAAGACAGTCTAAGGGAAGCCAGCAAGTTAGCCTAAGGTGGAGGTTCACATAAACTGGTTATATCACTAACAAAATCCATGCCCATTGAAACAGCCACTCTTGCTCAGAAATGAAAAACTGTGTCTCAAAATCCACTTGCCTAAAGTCCCAATGTACCTGTCTGTATTTCAAAGATTTCCTAACTTTTGGTAATCCTTTGTGAGAAAGTATATTCTTCACAACTAATTACCATGTCTGCAATGTGTCAGGGGAGCCTTACACATGAGCAGTAGAAATTGGAGAAGCAAGGTCCTTGAGCGGCATAGCTTGTCTCGACACTTCAACTGAGTTCCCTTTCCAGATATACTGCTAATGAACAAACGCTCCAATGTCACCAAGCAGAGAATTCACACTGATGACCCGGAGTCTAATGTACTCCATGTGCCATGAGGAGTGGAGTACATGAGGGAGGGGGGGAAGAGCAGGTGATTCCGAAGCTCTCCCTCTGGGTATACAGACTACTCTCTTGGTAAACACAGTTTGCATTGCTCCCCATTGTCCAACATGGATCATTCTGAGCTTGCACAAAAACTTCTAAAAATCCAGAAGATCTGTGAACTTGGGAGGCCAGTTTGTCTACTGCAGGAAGTTAGGATAGGGGTGGGGGGGTGGGGGCAGTGACTTTCAGAAGATTTTGCTTAACAAATGCTCCTCTAAGTTAAAATTTAAAAGATAAGTAGAGGCCATGGATCATCCATCAACACAACAAAGGATGAGAAACAAGGGTGCCACCAGTCCCAGCACAGGCAGGAGCAGCAGGGAGGAAAGTCACAGGGCCCTTAGAAAATGGTCAATAGAAATAGCTACACAATGGACTCTGAACTGGACAAGATGCAAAACTGACACTTGGAACTGCAGGTCCCTGACTGTTTTCTTAGAGAGGAGCCCCGAATAAGTGCCGGGCACTCAGTGCATCTTCTGTATTGTGACAGTGATAACCAAGTGCATCTCATTTCTAAGACAAAGGGAAGGCTCTGTTGGGGCACTAGCCCTGTATTCAAAAGGTAAAAACTCATGTGCACATGGGTGTCCAGTATATGTTTCTGATATGTGTATATGCATATATTTCCTAAAAAGAAAAATATTAGCTGCTATAAGACAAGATACTAGTAACCTAGGAAGGGCAGAATCTAGAAGGTGTGCTTATTTTCACAATATGGTGTGTGTGGGGGGGTCCTGCCTGGGACCTTTTCTCTCTAAACTGCACAGTACATGTGCTATAATTACGGGAAAATGTTATCACACTGAAGTCCAAGGTGGTGGGTTGAAGTAGAACTATAGATAAAAGGTAGTGTCAGGAATAATCTCAGCATTGGGGAGGCAGGGGTAAGTGGATCTCTGTGAGTTTGAGCCCAGCCTGGTCTACAGAGGGAGTTCCAAGACAGCCAAGGCTTCACCGAGAAATCCTGTCTTAAAAATAAAAAACAAAGCAAAAAAGTGCATAGGCCACAATTTAATTAATAGATAATGGATAAACTCACTACAGGCTCTGTAATGATTGACAGGCCACTCCTGTCTCTCACTGTATATAGATTGCACATCAATGCTTATTTTGGATGGGAAGGTCTGTCAGATGGACCTCCCATAACAATTTAAAAAACACTTATGCTATGGTCACTTTGATCATCATAAAATCAAAATACAAATTTGTCAGAAAAAAAAGTCTCACCAGCCTCAAGTGAAATAGTCAAATATCAGTTCAAAAGACATCATTTATAGCAAATTTCTATTCATGGTAGAGATATAAAAGCCTAAGTATTTGTGGGAATAATTTTATGTGAATGGAATGTGCCTATAACATCTAAAGTGGATATGAACAAAGTAATAGATAGCAATCACTAAGCAGCATGACTTTTTCAGTTTCTTGTTCGTTCTTTTTCTTTAAATTTTCTTCATACAATATATTTTTATCATATCTTCCCCTCCCCCAAAGTCTTCTAGATCCTTCCCATATCCCTACTCATCCAGCTTCACCTTCATGTTCATATCCCCCCTCAACAAAATAAAAAAGCAAATGAAAAATCAAAATAATAAAACACAACAAAACAAAAAAGCCCCAAACACACATAGTCACACACACACACACAGAGTTCATTTTGTGTTGGACAATGATACTCCTGGGCTTGAGGCCTATCCTGAAGTGTAGTTGATACAGTCAGTCTTTATTCTAATGGCCTTGTTTTTACGTGTGACTTTGCCTTTTTTTCTTGCAGATTTTAGTGTTCTTTCTTTGTCCTGTATATTTAGTGTTTTGATTATTATGTGTCACGGATAGTTCCTTTTCTGGTCCTGTCTATTTGGTGTTTTGTATGTTTCTTATACTTTGATAATCATCTCTGTCTTTAGATTGGGGAAAATTTTCTTCTATTATTTTATTAAAAATATTTTTTGTACCTTGGCCTGGGTTTCTTCTCTTTATTTTATACCTATTATTTGTAGATTTTCTTTTTATCTCAGATTTCATGTCTGTTTCATGCCTGGATATTTTTAGATTTAACATTTTCCTTAATTGAGCAATCCATTTCCTTTACCCTGTGTTCAAGGCGTGAAATTCTCTTTTCCTTGTCTGTCAATCTGTTGGTGAGGCTTACCTCTGAGGTTTTGTTTGACTTGCTGAGTTTTTCATTTCCAGCTTTATTTCATTCAGTTTGAGTTTTCTACAGTAATTCTATTTCTTTGTTAAATTCTTTCTTGTCTGGAGTTGCTCTCATTATTTCCTTTAACTATATTTTCACTCTTCACTAAAGCATTTATTCATATACTCTTTAAGGCCCTTGAGCATGTTCAAAATTCCTACTTTGAAGTCCCTGTCTTATGTTTCAGGTAAACTGCAATTCTCAGTTGCACTAGGGTCATTGGTTTTTAGAGGAGGCATGTTGTCTTGGCTGCTCTTGTTTGTGTGATGAAATAGTTCAAGGAGCTTCTTAGCATATATCTGGTCTCATCTCTGTTGGGTAGACACTCTACTCTTTGATTGCTGTTTCCCATTCATGATGCTAGCCAAGTGTGGGGTCCCTGGTAGAGAGTGCTTCTGCAGATAAGTGGTTATCACAAAGGAATAGAGATGAACTAGAAGTGAAGGCTGAAAAAAGTGGCAGAAAAGGATTTGGGGGACCCTGGGTCAGCACCAACAGGCAGAGTCTCCCAAGGAATGAGAGTAAGCTGGGAGGTGGCACTTCTGTGGTTGGGCTGCAGGGGAGGATGAAGAATAAGTCTGGAGAGCCTGGAATTGAGAACAAAAGAATAATAAAGGCCCCCTGCCTGTGTCCCAGGCTACTGTGGTCACTGGGGTTTCCTGACAGGCAGAGTGGTTCTCCAGGTTCTATGAAGACTATCACAAGGAATGGAGATGGGCAAGGAGCAAAGCCTGGAAAAAGTGGTAGAAATACAGCAATGTGTCTTTACTACTGTCTTTTAAACATAGTTTTAATACATGTCTTGGTAGGGTTTTTATTACTGTGATAAAACACCATGACCAAGAGGCAAGTTGGGGAAGAAAGGGCTTACTGAGCTTATGCTTCCACATCATAGCCCATTGTCAAAAGAATTCAAGCCGACCAGGAACCTGGAGTCAGGAGCTGATGCAGAGGCCATGGAGGGGTGCTGCTTACTGGCTTGCTCCCCATGACTTGCTCAGCCTGCTTTCTTATAGAACCCAGGACCACCAGCCCAGGAATGGCACCACCCATAATGGGCTGTACCCTTCTCTATTAATCACTATGTAAAACAATGCTCTACAGGTTTGCCTGCAGCCCAATCTTATGGGAGCATTTTGTTAATTATGGCCCATTCTTCTCTGATGACTTTAGCTTGTGTTGAGTTGACAATACTAAAAAAAAAAAAAAAAAAAAAAAAAAAAAAAAAAAAAAAAAAAAAAAAAAAAAAAAAAAAAAAAAAAAAAAAAAAAAAAAAAAAAAAAAAAAGCTAAATTTTCTTACTTTTTTTCCTACTTGAAAATATACTGAGAATGCTAAACACTCATCTTTGACATTTTCCTTATAGAAGGCATAGTGCCAGTGAATATTTACTGGCTCCTGAATATGTCCCTACTGTGGCTCACGCTTTCTGGAAGCTAGAAAGAAGCCAGTTTCCTTATTGAAATATAAAGTTTAGGAACCTCCAATTTGGAACAATGTCATACTTTCTAAATACATTCATTATCTTGAAACAACTGAACAAAACCAGTTGGTCTCTAGACATGCAGGTAAACAAAAAATAAAAAGGAAAGTGAGCCTTTTTATAAACAGAAGTTAATAAAGCTGGTACTAACAAACACTTTTTTACTTAAATGAAAATTGAACTTAATTTCTATTATTATTTGTCAGCATAATTCTTGAAAAGGGGAGAGGATGGGCTCACTATGGTCATCAAACAGAACAAGAATACTACAATGACCAAAACTCTGTCAAAACTGAAATTCCTCAACTGTTAGCTTCAGAAGTATTCAAGTAGTATTTGATCCCATAATCAATTTAATCAAATGGCCTCAGAAAATGCTGTGAGGTAGATATTCAAAAAACAAAACAATAGAAACAAAAGTTCCACTAATACCTGGTAAGAGTACTAACTCATAAAGTGGTCCCAACTCGCCCTGTGCTTTCCCACACAGCAGCTGGTTTAGCTCATCCTCATCTGTAGTCCCAAAGACATAAGTACTAGTTAAGATCTTTGGAATCAGCTATCACACACACCAAATGCTAACAGGTAATTTTGTAATATATATATATATTTATATATATACACATACATATATAGACATATGTACATATATAATATGTGTATATATATCCACTTACCCATACGCATACATTATAACAATATGCAAACGAATATAAGATCTCCCTTGTCTTGCAATTGCTTTCTTACCACTTTTGTGAACTGCACAAGATATTATATTATGCTAGCACATTATAATGGGATTTAACTGTTACATGCCTTAAGTTGTTCTATTTCTTGGATAGTTCTCTAGATATAAATACCATTACAAAAAAAAAAAAAAAAAACTTTAAAAAAAATCTCACAGAAGCAGGGTATGGTATCCCATGCCTGTACTCCTAGCACTCAGAGGCTGAGGAGAATCGTGAATTTTAGGACAAGCTGAACTACATGTGAAGATTCTACCCATTTCAGTTCTACAGTATTAAAATGCTTTTCCCACCCACCATGAATACAGATCCATTTTGCCACAAACTCCACATCTTCAAAGTTACAATGAAGTCTTGGTATTCTATCATTTCTTCCATGCTTATAAAATCATTGTTTCTAAATAGTATTTTTCTTTTAGATGACTTTTAATACTTTTATCCACCCTCCTTCCCTTCATTTTCACTTGTTGATTTGCAGGAGCTGTTTATTTATTAAGTAGATTAAATACCTGAACTGACAGCCAAAAATAATTGTTACTGACTCAAACACATACTTACCAACATAATTCAAAATCACGTGTCCATTATTAATGTGGTGCTAAATGACTTCATGAGTTCTTAAGGGTTCTTATTTTTGGCACGTTTGAAGTCAGGAATGAGAAGTTCCTGGTGTTTCCAATGTGAGCACCAGGGAATGCACCCAGGCCAAGCTCGTGGTTGGAGTTGACAGGGGAGGGAACCCTGTAAAGGGGAAATTTGTGGAGTGTGATAACGAGGTGAGTCGTTATGTTCTAACTGGTCTTAACTGTTCCATAAATGTTTCTTTTACCCTGTAAACTTTAAGGTCAAGATAATAGGCAGAGTTGGAATGAGGAAAAGCCATGTAGACCTTGGCTGGAAGCATGTCTGTGCTCAGGGAGCTGGGAGAGCTGGGTTACTGTTTAACTGCTGGGTGAACACACAGGAGAAAATGTTATTCTTTGGTACAACTGGATACTTGAGCTTAAGAATAAACTAGGTATATCATTCCCACCGCAGGCAGCCCCTAGAAACCCCATGGACCACTGAGCCCTAAGGAGATTCATTTTTATCACCCGATGTGCTACCAGGGAAAATGTACCATGAGATTCACAACTATTTTACCAAAAACTAAGCACGTGCATGGGCTAGGGAGACAGATGAGCAAAGGTGTTTACCATGCAGGGTAAGGACCTGAGTTCGGATCCTCAGAACCTTCATCATACTAGAGATGATAGCATACTTTTGGAATCCCAACTCTCCTGAGGGGAGAGGGAGATAGAATCCATGGAAATTCACTGGCCAGTAGGTCTGGCATGTGTAGCAGTGAACAAGAATCCCTGTCTCAAACAAGGTGTAAGGCGCAAACCAACCCTCAAGGCTTTCCTTTGACCCCAACAAGAATGCTGTGACAGGCACTTTCACTAAAGCATAGTGAAATTTTTTTAATGTTTTTTTTTAAAGCAAGAATTTCACAGTGATCATTTTTCTTTCTACACCATCTGTGATGTGGCAATACCAAAAGGGAAAAAAGAAATGTTTCCATCAAACCTTCAGATTACCTGGCCTATGGCTTAATCCTCTTTTAATCCCAGGAAATGAAGAGCTAACAATCTGGGGCAGGATTTACAGGCACATTAAATTAACAGTATGATTCTCCCCTAGCAGCCATTAATGCTGCAATATGAATGGGTTTTTTTTTTTTTTTTTTGCCTACAAGTGGCTAATATAATTTTTAAAACTTCCTTCAAATATCATTAGCAAGTGAGAAATCGATGGATTATTGGCTAGTGCGTGAAACACTTTCAATATTGCAAGTCATGCCACTAAAATAAAGCATTTTTCATTATATGGAAAGTATTTTATTAGTAGGCAATTTAGAATGCCCAAGTGGTACCCAAGAGTCTAAAGGACCTCATACCTAGACTCAGGAAGACTTGGGTCCACATGCAGGCTGCTTGTCCTAGGAAACGCGGTAGCAGCGTGTGAAAGTTTATATACACTGTTTCTGGTTTCTTATATAACAAAAAGCATCGTGTTTCAAGATGAGAAAACAAGGTGGGCCTGGTGCAACAGCTCCTATAGAGGCTGCAGTGAAGGATCTCAAGTTCAAATGAATTATGACTCTGTCTCAAAATTTAAAAGTAGGAAGGCAACTGATAGTGTAGCTCAGTGGCAAAGCACTTGTCCAACAAGCATGAAGCCCTAAATTCAATTCCAGTACTGCCAGGGAGCAAGAAGAAGGGGCTATGTCTCCATGCCATGTCATACTCTAAGATGGCAAGTAGAGAAAGAGTATCAGAAAATTAGTCTTAGGATGCCAAGCGTTCCACCACTCGCCACACTTCTCCATGCAGAGCAAGTGGGATGACTACTCCAGTGGCTCAAAAGGAATAAAGAGACCATGCTCTGAACACAGAGCCTCCCACGAACAAGGGACGACATGAAGGTTCCATCTGCTGACTCGAGATGTCCTTCTTGAGATCTTACAGCAAGGTTACAGGAAAAGTGGGAGAGCGGAGCCACCAGCTCCCAAGGCACCTGCAGGTTCCCATGCTGAAGCATGATTCTGTCTGCTTTATATCCTTGGAGACATACAGTAAAAATGTCACTTAGCCCCACCTTCCGCATGCAGAGCCTCTGCTGCCTCCCTGAATTCCTCCAGTCCAATGATTTTCCTGAAATCCATCAATTCTGAATGCCACTATACTGCCACTCCACTTTCCATGGGCAGCAGATATTCATTGCTATGTAGACCTGTGGCATGTGAAAGCCACTTGAAGAAAACTCTTGAAATCAGACAGCTATAAGAGCAATATACACTCCTAAGCCATTCTCTTACAGATGTTTATCAGGAGATTAGGAAAACAACACATGACAGCCTTTGTGTCAACCTAGAAAGGCCACATAATCCTTTAAACAATGGAGCAGCCAGCCAAACAGCCAGACAGATGCCCCAGGCCAGGAGCCTGTGAGTGTTTCACAAGTCCACGGGGCTGGAATTCTTTCAGATGGCTAAAAAATAGGAAAAAAAAGGATGGCCTGAGTCCAAAGCCAAATGTGTCATGGGGAGTGGACTGTCTCAGCCTGTCCTAAAGTAGAACTATGTATAGTGTCTCCTTTAGATTGTAGGACTTGGCCAAAATCACTGGTGTAGTGCACAAAGTCATAAGGCCATCCACTGGTCTGCAATAACCCCTAAGACATAGCAGACTCCAAAGAGAAGCCTCCAACCAAGCAACCACTCTCCAATGCCCTATTGTCTTCGCTGCTCAATAGTTTATTCAATAACTATCCCCTCTAAATTCAGGGTGAGCCTAAACCTAGCGCTTCCAACACTTTATGAGCTGACAGTATTCTTCTCTTTGGTGGGGAATTACACTGCTCAGGAGGGTCACAAGGCTGAGACTTCCTAGTGAGACGCCAGTGGACTAAGTAGTCTGGCTCATTGCAGAGAAAAACAAAACAAGAGAAAATAAAAATCCTTCAAAGCATTGAATACCAAGGTCAAGTTCTGGGGTGGTGGGAGTGCTGTCTGGGAGGATAGTGGATAGATGAGATGGTGGGGGCCAAGAGGGGCAGAAGCTAGGGCTGTGGGCTGGGGAGGTGTCATACTTCCCAGCTGTTTGTTTGTTTGTTTGTTCTCCTCTTTCTCAATACACTCAGAGGTATGTGAAGCCCTGTGGCATATGAGCAGGCCATGAGATTGGAGGTCACAAGAACTTTATCCATATCATCACAGAAACAGAGTGACCCTCAAGAATTTCCCAATTCATCTGATCTTTAAGTTCTTATAAACAAATGAAGACAATGATGTCTCCTAGCGTTGTGTATGACATAAGTATAATGGTGCATCTGCACAAGAACAAAATCCACAACCAGCACATCTATTCCAAAAATGAAGGTGTCATGGTTTAGAGGTGCAATCTCCCCTACAAGTCCCTGTTTCCCAATTGGAGGTACTGTTTGGGAGGCTGTGGAAACACTAGGACTTAGTGGAAGTGAGTTGCTAGCCACTGAAACAGACATTTGCTTCTGCTTCCAGCCTGAGTGCTCTGATTCCTGAGCAGGGTATAAGGATGCAGGTTAGCAAATAGGACATCTGTCTCTCTTCCAGCTAAGTGGCAAGAGAAATAACCATAAAAACTCATTTCCCAAAAGAATTTATATCATTGTCTCGAAGCAATAAAGTTTGTTCTTAACTTTCAAGTTTTTAAATCCTTCATGTTTGTTCAGTTATGTTTCTTTTTCCTACTTCTAAAAGGCTTCTGTGCTTAACCATTTTGGAAATAAGAGCTCAAAAGTATTCCACCAACTCATAAAGATTGTTAGCCAGGAGCCAGAAGTGAGGGCGGGCAGGAGGAACAGGATCTGAGCATGCCAAGTCAGCTATGGCCTTATTGGTGAGAGTAATGTTAAACAGTCTCCATGTCACAGGTCTTGGAGACAGCCTGTACAAACATCACCACGGGCACTTAGTGTGAGGCTTGGAACACACAGGAGAAAGCCATGGGTGGCACTGGAAATGCACTGGATATGGGGCTAGAGATACACTGAGCAGCTCTTGCAAAATATAGCCTCTGAGTACCCTCTTTAGAAGGCCTTCAAACCAGGGGTAGAGGGAAGCTGTTTATCATCCTGACTGTGGCTTAAGAATGAGGGGTAAGTAGAACAAAGAGAGCCGGGTACTTCCTGGGACATCATTTGGAGAGGAACAATGGGCTGAGGGCCCCTGGAATAAAAGCAAGATGACAAATATCTACACATGACAACAACATGGTAGAGAGATGATTATGGTTTGGGTGTGAACTGTCACCCAGAGGCTCATTTGTCTGAACAGTGAGCCTCCGGGTAGTAGTGCTGCTCTAGGAGACACTGAACCTTTCGGACTTCCCTAACTGCCAGCTATAAGGCATTAGGAAGAGGGCGTATAGGCTGTAGCCTGATTCCAGTTCTGGCCAGCTGTGTTTCTGTGTTCTTATTCCTTAAAATGTATCGAGTTAAGCCACAAACTCCAGCACCATACATAGAGACCACTGTGCCTTCCGCACTATGAACTGTGAGCTCTAAGAGATCCTTCGTTTCCAAGGCTGCTTCTGCTGGGGATTTCGTCATAGATGACAAAAGTGACCGAACAGGAGTTGACCCAGAGAAGAATTCTTCATGGGATTCATATTTTCTCTCAGGAGCTAGCTTCAGACTTTCAGGCAGATGGCTGTATAGATGAGCACCATGACTACACAAATTTCCACTGTGGTCTCTGAATGGAGTCAGCCCTGGGCAATATGGCACAGAGGCCCAAAGTGTATGTGCCGAAAACTTATGCCTAATTTTAGCATCTTAGAGCTTCTTGTTTTCAGCAAACAACCACAGAGCTCCTGTGATCACGTAATCAGCCTCTTGGGAGGCTGTAGTTCACAAAACTCTGTGACTGTCAACCAAGAAGCAAAGCTCTGAGAAGTGAATACTTTCTTTGTTCCTTAGAAAATTAATGGACAGCTCTGCAGAATGAACCACACTGTCCATGAAGATGACTTATCATCCACAAGTCATCATGGTGGGGGTATGAAAAGATAGAGTGTGGTAGTCATGGCTGACACTGGGATAGAGTCATTCACAAGCAGCTCAGCTTCCTTTTTGTCATCAAGGTACCTAACTAGCTTGTGCCTCAGTTTCCTCAATTTAAAACAAACCCAATAAATATCTATTCAAAGAGTTGCCCTAAGGATCAATAATCAAAATATATACAACTGGGCCTGCATACCACAAGGAAGCTAAGGGAGAAGAAGGGTCAAAGCTGAAGACAAGCCTTTGCTCCAGAGTGAGTTCAAGACAGGTTTGGGCAACTCAGTGAGGCCCTGTCCCCAAGTAAAAGTTAAAAAAGGGCTGAGGGGACACAGCTCAGTGGCAGAACACTTACCTAACATTCACAATCCCAAAGTTCATTTCATTACAGACAGGGGAAAATACATATGCACACACACACACAGAGAGAGAGAGAGAGAGAGAGAGAGAGAGAGCGCACTTAGGCATTACTATGATACAATTACCACCATTACCATGATTAGTAAATTCTTAGCTCAGACAGTGTCATGTGATAGAGTAAACACATGATCTTGAGGAGTACCTTCAACAAAATAATAAATACCTGAAGCTCAATTTCACATCCTCTGTGATAAAGGTAAATAACAGAATCTCACACGGATTAAAAGGCTCCAGGAAGTCATTGACACACTCATCTCTACTCTTCCAAAACAGGGCTAGAAATTTTTGAACAATTATTCTGATCTAAACAGAGGGTACGGCCCGACATTTATCCAGGGCCTAGGTAAATAGATGATATTCCTGCCACTATTTGCGTTTCTATCGGCCCCTATGCTGAGCAATCAATAATAAATGTTGTTTAAACAAATGGTGTAATTTTCCAATCTGTGTTGTTCTAAACCGACCTTTCCTCCCGCTGCCATTTGTAATGCATGCATAATTCATTGACCAAGCAGAAGGAGAAGCAAGGAGGTTGGGCTAAGTGGCCCTTTTTGGGTTGTTTTTGATCATTTGTTATAATCCCATAAATAAAACAGGCTCGTGGCTGTAAATATGTGTGTTATCTGGAGGTGTATTTATTGAGAAAAATAATAACAGCTAGGCCACCTCTCTTGGCTATTTCCAAGCATAATTAATTGCTGAAAAAAACGTATTTTCCAAGTTGAGAGGCCTCTAATAGAAGAAAAATAAAAGCCACTGTCAACATTAATGATAGAAGAAACTCCTGAAGGGCAGAGTTCTTAGCCATTTGGAGGAAGTGCTGTGATAGAGACACTGCGTGGGAAGCACCTAGCCAGTTTTTGTCCAAGTGTAGATATATGGATATATACTTTTTACTAAATATCTTTCAATAAATCATAAACCAAGAGCTCTATATAGCTAGCTATTGTCAGTTTTACTCATGATTGCTGTTGGCCCACACATATGGACACAAAACAGGCATATATATATATATATATATATATATATAATTTAGAGATAAATAAAGCATGAATCAAGAGTCCCAGTCCTCCAGAGCTAGCGTCCATCAACTCTGACTCTGATCTGCTGTTTGCTCACCTGCATGCACTCATGTGCAATAAACCCTTCCAATATGGGAGGCGAGAGGAAGATGCCACTCTTTCCCCAAAGGGCACCTCTGTGCAGTCCCTCAGATCATAGCGGATGACATGTCAATGAAACGGTGCTTGCTCTCATCCCGGAGATCAAAATGAGGGCTTAACCTGCAATTCACACTACAAGTCCCGTGACACTTGCCAGATCTGAAGACTTCATTCTAATCTGCCTGGCTGAAGGAAAAAAAAAAAAAATCAAATACTCTAGCAAAGATGTATTGACAACTCTTAATTAACCATGCTAATGGGGGTGGGATGCATAGATAAATGCATTCTACACATAACCCCAAACCTTCATTTGGCCATTAATTTCCACCTCTCCTTCACTAAATCTTATAGAGACAGAGAGAGACTGATGGGGTGGGAGACAAACATTGACTAAGGCTTTCACATTAGAATCTCTTGATGTCTGTATGTGTGCTATGCAAATCTTCTCTAGACAAGCTAACAAGCAAGTGAATGGCCATAAGCCCATCCAGTCCAAGTGCTGTGGTTCAGTGGTCATCCTTCTGGATTCTTGCTAGTAAATACTTTGGGTATCCATCTGAACAGCATTAGTGGGACACATTTTCAGGAACTGAAGCCACCTGGATGGAGACGTGTGGGGTTTTTTGCCCTTCTGTTGCTGCTCTAAAGAGAGAAAGAGCAAAGAAAGCCCACACACGCATGCAGATGCATGGCAGGTGCCTGCAGTAGCAGAGCTACAAAAGCAAAAGCCCACACCTAGGCATTAGGCAAAGCAGAGAGAAGGTAAGGGAGTAGCTTAAGTAAGGCCGTGAAGAAGCAGTATTAGAACACACAATAATGAGATGCCCATTAAAAATGTGGGGTTGATAACTAAGCAAAGAACTAAAAAAAATTCTCTTTTGTCTTAACTATCCAGTGCAGGCCCATCAGAAGCCAGAAGGCAAGACTGTGTATCCCTGAGTACAGTGCACCATTCAAGCCTCTCCTGTCTGGGTGGTGCTCTCCATAGATGTGAGCAACATGGCAGAGCTAGGTACTGTAGACTTCTTGCTGTAGCAATAGCTTACATCGTTAGACAACACCAATGTTCCATCTCACCTAAAACACATCTATCTGCTATCATCCTCTGCCACACAGGAGGAAACAAAGGCAAGTGAAGTCAAGCCACTTACCCAAATTCGCACAGCTAAAAAGGAGCAGTGTCCAGCATGAAACTCAAACTATCAAGCTTCAGCACCAAACTTCGTGCCTTGACACTGGCAGTTCGGAAGTTCGTCCTACTGTATCACACACTGCACTTGGGCCACCTGGATGCTTTCTCACCAAATTGCGACACAGCCCTATAGATGAGAGTTTCCTAGTGCTTTACACACAAGGGACTGATCTTGCAGAGGGGCAGTGAGCTGTCAAGGTCACACACAGGGTCACAAGTGGGGAGCAGTGCACCAAAAGGCATGGCTATTTTTCTGAGGGAAGGTAATAAGTAACAGCTCAGGTCCAGCGCAGGTCTGAATCAGTGCTGCTCTCTAGGGAGCTGGCCCTGGTCTCTGATTACTGTAGGATTTTATTGCTTTCCAAATCCCTGGACCTGACACACCTGCTTCTTCCTTCCACTTCTCCTTCCAGTGCCCTTTCTCCAGGTGCCAGCCCCTCTCTCCCTCCCTATCCTGCTATCCCTGCTGAAAGTGCTGGGGAAATGGCCACCCTTTCCAATGCCACAATCGAGCTTGCAGTTTTTCATCCTGGGAGGGGGCAATATGTGTGTGTGTGTGGGGGGGGGTCATATAAGCACAAAAAATGAAAACCCAAATGTTGCTAAAAGAATCATTTCTGCTTTCCTAGAACATGTTTCTATACTCTTGTCTCCTCCATTTTCACAGTTGTGTGGGTCAACCCTCACAGGTCATGCCTTCTCATCTCTACCTGAAACCTAGCCAGGGCTACTACGTGGCCTTAAAAACACCTAGGCTTCTGAGACCCAGGCTGCAGATCAAAACATAAGAGGATTAAGAGAACTCCAGACTGACATGTTGTGGTGACATATTTTATATTTAATAAGCTCTGTCTAGAATATTAGAGAACAGATTTACCCACAGTCAAGCCACGAGGTTCAGAGAGTGGTGACTCACACCTTTACTCCTATCACTCACGAGACAGAGACCTTTCTGTGTTTCTGTGAGTTCAAGGCCTAACAGCCAAGCAGGAGTAGCTCACACCTTTAATCCTAACTCTAGGATTATGATTTAGCATTGAACCTGGAAGTAAAACAACTGGATGAAGAAAATACTTAAGGCAGGTGTAGGTAGACATTATGGTATTCTGTAGAAATGATCAGCCAGGTTGTAGACTCTTGAAAATAGCTTTTACCCTGAAAAGTTGGCTGGTGAGATTTGACTGTGGTCTGTTTCCTCTTTCTGATATTCCAGTTTTTCCTCAATATCTGGCTCTGAGTTTTCATTAAATACCAACTAGAATTCATGTTACAACATGTAAAATACAAGCAATCGCTCAGGAGGCCACTAATGACAATACTGAAGGCAGTTAACCAGCACAGCTCATAGATTCAGGAGGTGAAAGCCAGAAGAGACCATGAGTTTTCACAGGACCAGTGGGGCTCTGAAAACTGAGGGTTCATACTGAGCTACTAGAAAGAAAGCAAAAAGAGATTTAGATTGAGATCTGGGTCGATGCATATGGTACAATCATGATGGTACAATCATCATCTGCATTCATGTGTCACCTCCCCTGTTCATCCATTACCCACCTTCAAGATGAAGCCTGAGCCTTCAGCTTCTTATTGCCACAGCACTTCAAAGAGTGTCAATGGAAACACAGTCTTCTCCCTGAGCTTCCCCAGGGATTTCATATCCCCTCCTGAACTCCTCACACCATCTCCTGATATCCCAGTTTTGTATAGTGCAGACCCTCAAAAAATATTTTCAGAAGGACTGAACCTGATATGAGAGAGCCAGGCAGAAGCAGAGGTCCCATAAGTTTCTGGTAGCAAACACATAAACTGTAGTGTGGCTCCATCTCTCTAGATAACCATGTTTTCCCATCTTATGTGGAATAATAAAAACATCCCCATGCAAGACTCCAACTAACCAGGCCTGTACTGCTATAGGCTGACTGGAAATGGTGTCTCTCATCACTCCAGGGTCCTGGGATTTATTTCCCTTTCGCAAGAGCTGAGGACAGATAATGAATATACCTCCTCAACTGATCAATTACCTGCACTTACAGCCTGGCACCATCCCTCCCCCTCAGCAAGGTGAAAAGAACAGACCCATGAGTGATGGTCAGAAAGGAACTGGCTTCAGAAGAGGAAAGAGAAGATATTAAGAAATCAACATGGGCATTTAAAAGCAGAGCCCTTTCCATGTCACTAAAGCTGCATGGACATTCATCTTATTCCCAGACTCTGCTTCACCAAACTTGATAGAGGATGGTTGAACTGACATAAAGACCGGCAGCCATGATTGATGAGGTCATTCCCAGCATCAGCCAAAACTGGCGCTAAAAGATGCTGTGAGCTTCCTGTTAACTTTGTTATAAAGGGACCAGTATTCTTCCCATGCCCCTTCCCTCAGTCAAAGAATAAATTAACAGAAGAAGTGATTTCAAAAACAGAGCCACATCCAACATAACGGGAGAAAGAGTAGGTCATGGGATACGAGTCTCTGGGGGAAGGCAGTAGTGACCATGAAAACTGGGTTGTATCAGGCTTCATCTAGATGCAACAGTTGAGGCTGCAGGTACACAGTTAATTCCAGAAAATAACAAACTGTACCATTAAGTAATCCTACCATACAATCATGATGGGAAAAGAAAGTCTTGCTTTCCTCAGAAGTCTGGGAACATAGGCACAGATGCTCCAAATAAGCCAAGCCAGGTAGGACAGCGTGGTATGGCCTGTGCTCAAGAGTTTGGAGAGAATGAGACATTTGCAGGAGGACCATATTCTTAGAAGGTTGCTTAATATGGAAAAGAAAAGAGCAGCTTTCGAGAGTGCTGTGAGCCTTCCTTCCTGTCCTTTCGGGAGAGCAGGAGACCTTTCCCTGTCTTCCTTTCCTCTTACGTTTGAAGAAGGTTAATTATGACCCAGAAGCATCTTAAAACACCTTGGCACTTGGGGCTCTGCCATTGTCAAAGGAGGACAATAGTGCAGCAGAAACTAACTTAGGAAGCATCCAAATCTGGAAGTCTTTACAAGCCCAGGGCTGAAGCCATGTCAGGTGATCTGTGTGGTGACAAATACCCCTTCAGCACCCAGGACTTTAAAGATATGTACATTAGGGAAATCTAAAAGACAATTGGCTTTTAAAATCAAATGGTTCTTTGGCTACCAACCATAAGCTGATAGCTCATTATTTTCAGTGAAAAGACCCAGGGACTCTCACTACACAGTTTATTTCTGGCTTAGCCTAATGGATATTGAGTGTTCTCACGCTTCCTTATCTTGACCCAGAATTCCTAGTGCTTTCAAAGCAAAAATGTTCACGGTAATATAACACACCCGTAAAAAAAAGTCAGCAACAACCTGACAATCCAAGTATCGAGACAACATGGAAGCTAAGCCATAATGTGGGTTTCCAACCCCATGAACACTCAGACCATTGTTCAGGGCCATTGAAAAGGTGGAGGTGTGGCTG
Organism: Sigmodon hispidus; assembly: GCA_004025045.1. Taxonomy (NCBI): domain Eukaryota; kingdom Metazoa; phylum Chordata; class Mammalia; order Rodentia; family Cricetidae; genus Sigmodon; species Sigmodon hispidus. The sequence goes on from PVIH01015744.1 coordinate 43,762, forward strand.
TGAAATGCTAAGCTCCAATGGTGTGCTCACCACTGGGTTAAAGCTGGGCATCTCTAGAGTATTTGGATTGTGGGAACAAAATAACTATTATGCAAATGAGGGTGCCCTCCACAGGTACACATGGTACTATCACAACAAAACAAAACAAGTTAGCTGGGCATTTTTTTTTTTTTTCAGACTGGGAGATCCTGGGAGAGGGCATGCCAAAATCCTGACTAGGCAGCAGGGTCAGAGAAGCTTCTGTCTGCCATGAGTGATGGTTAATGCCAAGACTCAGAACTGGTCAAAGTATGAGAATAAAATCCTGCTGTGAGCTAAGTCTTAACTGGGATATCTACAGTGGTCCCCCCCCCCACATGGCTCAAGAAACATGACCAAAGAGCAGGTAGAAAGACCCAGAAGACAGAAAGTATTCTGTGAAACACTATCATCTGAACTACTGTGCCAAGCTCCACTCCATCCGTGGGGAGCTGTAGGCAGTTCATGATTGTTGGGGAAAGGAGTCATATCTCTTAATGCTTTAGACCCTGATGAATTTGCCTTTCCATACCCACTCTCAGGGAAGTGAGCAGGAGAAGAGGGGGAAAGGCATGGAAGCAGGAGGGGAACGTGCTAGAAGGAGAAGGGTTCAGTGGGAGGGAAATGAAGTTCATTATGTAAATTATGAAATTATGAGGGAATAAATCATTTTATAAAAAGTTTAAAATACTGAGTAAGTGTGCAGATACTAGATGACTCTCAGCTTTTGTGCCATTCCATTTTCTTCACACATATGTTCCTATTAATATAGGATATTACTAGCTTTAAGAATTCCCATAACAAATAAGAATGGGTTATTTGCTTCACGAATACTGACTGGTTGAGGCCTGTGTATTCTGAGATCATGGGACTGATTCCATGCAAGCCTGCAAGATGTGCTGCAGAACCCTGAACATGAGCAGAGATACCAAGCATAAGAAACAAGCTTTCCTAGGATTCTCCCATGGGATTTGATCATCTCAGACAATGCTTTTCAGATTCCCCCCCCCCCAAAAAATGACCAATAACACTGATGTGACTATAAAATAAAACCCAAAGCCAGGTTGCTGCAGGCCTGTGATCACAGATTCTCAGGAGACTGAAGAAGGAGGATCACCAGTTCAAGGGCAGTCTGGGCTACAAAACCCTACACAGCTTAGTGAGATACTGCCAATTAAAAAGGAAAAAGAAGGCATACAGCTCAGTGGCAGATCATGTGCCAAGCATGCAAGAGACCCTAAGCTCGGTTCCCAGTGTAGAAAATAAATGTGAATGCAAATAAATGCAGTTACATAACAATGTGATGATAAGTTGTGGCAAGGAGTCAGGATCCAAACATGAAGGTTAAGTCAGAGGTGGAATCCTATTCTGGACATTCAGAGTCTCCATTTCTTCATCATCAAGAGAAAGAATGGCCTATGGTTGAGGGAGGGGGTTCAATGCGGCATATCAGGAAATGCAGCATAAATGACAATCTGTCATAGTCCATGATTGCTAATAACAGCTGGCCATTTCCTCATGCTTCAGGCTCCTGGAGATGTTCTATGCACTGTCTCTCACAAATCTGCTGGGAATAGCATTGCTTCATTTCCATTAAAAGCATTTAGTTTGTGATAGTTATGGTTTACTGTCAACTGGATGGGATCTAAAATCACTAGAGAGACAGGCCTTTGGGCATGCCTGTGGAGTAGTCTCTTGATTACATGAGCTGACATAGAAAGACCTACCCATATAGGTGGGACCATTCTTGGGTTGGTATAAATGGAGCTGAGTGGAAGCTTACATTCATTGCTTTCTGCTTCCTGACTGAGGAGTTAATGTGACTGGCTGCTTCAAGCGGGACTTGCTGTCTGAACTTCTCTGCCATGATGAATTGATTGTACTTCAAACTCCAAGTCAAACAAACTATATCCAATGACTTGATGCTGGCAAGGATATTTTGTCACAGCAACAAAAAAAGTAATGAGAACAACTGTGTTACCTCATTACCATTGGGGACCCTGCGATGTCACTGGGTTAAGGGCAGAGGCCAATATCAAGGGCAGGAGACATTCCAACCATTTGAGAAGCCCTCCACAATGTGTAGAGACAAAACAAGGTCCTTACGGGGTGTTATCAACATGAGAAATCAAACTGTACAGTATAGACTGGGCCAGAGTCAGAGTTCCTCTAAGTTCAAATATAAACATGTGTCCTGTGATCCACAGAGGAGTAGGCTGGTACAGGACTCTGAGGCCTGGACATTCTAAGCAGTGGCTGCCTTCACCCTCTCCTGCCCCAAGTACATATGGGTCTCAGAGATGGAAGAACAGTCAGTGGTTCACAGCCTGCATGAGAATGGCACACCACCCACTGCTGTATTTTCAATAAACCTCCTCAAGTGAAGAGTTTCACTTCTTCACCTGTAGATTTGTGTCTCATTTACAATGGAATGTGGCCTTTGGTAGGACCACAAAGAAAACTCCTCATTATAAACTAGAAGCCTGTGGAGAGAGAATTATTTACCCAAAGGCTGTGCTCAGTCAGTGTTGCCCCGATATTTATTTAGCCCACACACAGAGAAGTTGTGTTAACATTTGCCAGAGAATGTGGCTTTATAAAGTAACCAGTTAAAAAAAGAAAAAGACAGCATATCATTTTACAAATAACTTTACAATTGCTCAAGTTAAATGGCTGGCCTCTCAGGTTTGTCTTTCTTAAATGGAAAAAAAAAAAAAAAAAGATATCCAGAATTATGTCTCATAAAATATAGGTATTACAGTCTGGCTGTTTAGCCCATTAAATAAAATGGAGAGTGAAATGTAAGTTATTTCTACCCAAGGCAGAAGTAGACAGAGTTACTAAAATTACGTTAGGCCAATGTGGCAATTCTTTAAGTCCACGGGGCAACCCAACTAACGGCTCCTGGGCCAAAATCCTATTAGGAGAGCTGCATTTGTCCACTAACAGTGACGGGAATTCCATTTCTCAGACCCAAATCGAGTATAGCTATACAGAATTTACCCAAAACATTTGTTTTTGGATAATCAGCAGCACTGCTGGCCTCGAACCACCTGTGAGAGAGAATACCACTCCAGGCAGTTTATTTAATGGGAGGACATCAGCGTGAGACCCAACACCCTCCTCTACCACGTGGGTCATGCTGAAACACAATGCTGTCATAGTAAATCAGAGTAATAAGGTACAATGATCAGCACTTCCCAGGCTTGACATAGTAGACACAATGTAGGACAAAGCTAGAGGAGGTTGACAGAAACAGAAGGGTCTCTGTTTCTTTCCCTGTGCTGTGATAAAAATACCCTGACAAGAACAGCTTAAATGGCAACAGGTTTCTTCTGGCTCACAGTTCAAGAGCATTCCATCATGGCAGGAGAAGGGGCAGCAGGAGCCTGAGGTCACATGACACTCCCAATGAGAAAGCAGAAAAGGATGAATGCTTGTACTCAGCCTGCACTCTCCACTCTTACACAATCCAAGATCCCAGCTAGGGAATGGTGCCACCAACGGTGGGCAGGTCTTCAATTAATGTAATCCAAGTAATGATTCTAGATGTCAATATAGTTAGTTAAAATTAACTATCGCTGGAAAGACAAAGCACAACCAACAAAAGTAATTAAGAGCTGCTGACAAGGACTGACCACTTACTCTATGCTTGAAACCACAGGAAGTGCTTAGCACAGAAAGTTCACCTGCTGCATTGAAAGCCCAGATAATATCATGGATACCCTCATTTGCGGATAGTGGTACTCACATCTGCATAATGGGGACTCCTCTGGACATGATGTTCATAAAAGATGGCGGGACATGGTCATGAGGTTACAATGGAAAGGCAGAGAACTAAGTAGGTTAAGAACACACGTACTGAAATCAGAGTCAGGAGGTCAGAAGATACTATGCCCACAATAAAGCAAGGAGAGTGTGACCCCACTAATTCATCCTTGGAGTCTCCTGACTTTTAGCAACTTGGCTTGAGATCTCAAAAGAGCTAGGGCCTATGTCCAGTTCCTTGTCTGCCTTCTCAATGAGAAGAAGGAACATCTCAAAGGGTGTTAACGATATATGTTCTTCTATCAAGGGAAGCGGCTGGCCAAGCCTGCCCTAGATGGCATCCCATGAAGATTCACTTAGGAATAATATAAATGTATATCATGAGGCCTCCGTTCTGGAATGACTGATATGAGGAAGAAAGACATTTAGAAACTGCAGGACAAGGACAAAAATGTTAGATTTCCTTAGGGAAGTTCCTCGGGTGCTTGTTAGGAATTATAGGACAAAAAAAAAAAAAAAAATCACCAGAAAACCCATGGCTTGAAAAAAACCAAAACTTTGATCTCTTACTGACAGGCTTCAGTAGTCCTCATTCTTCCATGTCACATGGGGAACGCACACAAAGTCCGGGGAGATAGATACCTCCAGCAAGGTTGCAAAAATGCCATGGCAGTAACATTTAGGTTTCTTAAGTGAAAATGTGATTATGAACACAAGCAAAAAAGAGAGAGAAAGGGAGGGAGGAAGGGAAGGAGGGAGGAAGGGAAAGAGGGAGGGAGGAAGGGAAGGAGGGAGGAAGGGAAGGAGGGAGGGAGGAAGGGAAGAAG
>PVIH01015745.1:0-48370 GCA_004025045.1 Sigmodon hispidus
GGATGAAAAAAAAAATTCAGAGGGAAAGATGAACACAAAGAAAATATAGGTGTAGCAATCTTATTTGTATTTCTTCCCTTGATAAGCCATGCCTATCATTCTTATCCTCTGTATAGTTATTGTTAACTCTTCCACATTTTAAATTCTTTTTACTGTGGTTTTTTTTGATAAATACAAAATAAAGAAGAGAGAAAAAAAAAGAAGAAAAAAAAATTCTCTTCTCCTTAGACATGTAATTTATAGGTCAAAACTCACACATATTTGGTTCTGAATAGCTAAAGCATTGCTGAAAGATGCATTGCTTATATTTGTGAGCACATTAATAAGCTTAAATATGATGACTACACATTTGTCATAATTCAAATGGATTTTAATCCTGGTAGCTCTCACATAAACAAATTGTCATACAATGGAGGGCTTAGCTTTTTTCTTCTTATGCATTTAGTAACTGAATTTTGAGACTCCACAAATGGCTTCAGCTGTTAGAGCATGAAACAATTTGAATTAAGGAAAGAAAGCAAAATTAGTGTCTAAGCATCAGGCACTCTTGAAGAGCTATGACATTAAAATAGGTCAGAGATCCCAAGTGGTATGAACACTATATAAGAGGAAATGATAGAAAGTTGCCATATGTTCTCAGTTTCTGGGGTTCTTTCCCCACTCCTAGCTTTACAATATGCTATATAAAGAAAAATTGGTTTAAATGATCCAAATCTGAGTGATATATTTGGAAAGAAAAAAATCACATTTCTTTTCTTCAAACAGAAAAGTGACAACATATTTGGAAAAGAATTGAAATAAGTAACAATTTACTATGTGGGCCTGAGATAAAAAGATATCCCAAAGTAGTAAGGTTAGGTGGTAATTTATTGTCTCAAATTTCTGCAAGATAAAAGGCTAAGATCATGTATGCATAGTTTTAGTTCCTTTGAGGGGCTGCCAATTTGGATCCGACATGTAAGTTTAACTCACATGTCATTGTCTTCCACATGCCAGTCCCCTTAGAATGATTGCCATCTTACACCTGAACATCTCCTATCTCTACTGTGTACTGGAGCTCTTTACTCATCAGCTGTGTTTTCTTAGAATATCTAGCATTCTTTGACTTTCATATATGTCTCACATTTACAAAGTGTTCTATGTCCATATCTTTGTTCAACTACACACTAATACACTAGAGTAGGGATTAAACTAATGAAGTCATTTTAATTTACTCGCTATGAAAAGTCATTGTCTACAAATAAAATCAATTGAAGTGTAAACTGTATCTTTAGAGAACCTTATATGCTAATTTAATGTAGATGGAGGACATTCACAGAGGTGAAGTAGGAAGCCAGAAAACACAAAGTAATTACAATGTACTTGCTAGTGATGCTTGACAAAGTTCTGGTCTTTTATTCTGGATCCTAACACTTACTAAGTGCTTCTTGTCAATCCAGGACAGTGTTAAATCTTTTATAAGGCAAATACCTACAATAGCCCTATTGAGCACTCTGCTTCACAACCACCAGTAAAATAGTTGAGACAAGTGCAGGGTGGTTTTCCACATATCAGTGCTATTACACTATTGAGAAACAGAGTCAAAGTTAATGTTAACCTTAATCTTGATTTAGCTTAGAACTAATTCTTTTTCCTTCCGCTCTGCATTGTCTTTAAATACGTACTATATCCTCTCTTTCCTCTTTATTCTAGTCTATCTTTAAAGTAGCCTGTACCAACTGATCTCTAAAATATATAGACTTTCCCTATAATCAAATGAATAACCATCCTAAGTGTCATCACAGAACGTAACCCAACAATGAATGGAGGTGGAAGCAGAGATCCATGGATCCCCTTCCAGCTGAAGAGCAGGGGAGAAGAGTATTATGAGCAAGAGGATAGGAATTTTGAGGAGGGAGACCCACAAAGATGACTGGCTGGAGCTATGGGGAGCTCACAGAATCAAGAGCAGTCCCTAGGGAAGCATGGGAAAAAGAGCTAGACCCTCCAAGGGTAGGCAACTGTCTTTTGGCATAGGCTGTATGTGAAATCTCAAAGGGTAGGATCAGATTGTGTTCCTGTAAATGGTCTGGCACCTTGGAGCCCACCTTGGGACTTCCTGACCTTTGGGGGGGAGGGGCTGAGGGATGAGGTAGGGGGCTGCTGAAGGCAGACTAGGAGGAGAAAAGGATAGGTGAGTTGGGAGATACATGGAAAAAAGGACTTTTTTAAAAAAAATATTTTTTTAAAAAAAGAAAAAAAGTAACCTGTACCAAACTATCTAATTTTCGTCCAAATATATTTTAGTTACACAAAGAGGCTCAATATATTTTTACATTACTATAGTAAAGAAAGAAAAAAGGAGAAAATGGAGAGGATATAGATGACTATATGTGAAAATCAAATAGAAACTTCAGTTAAAAAGTCTTATGCCCATTTATAAAAGGGGCAAATGATTCCTATAAACTGAGTTAGCAAAGGAAAAACTAATGTGACCTAGAATGTCAGGTGACTGCAGTAGACAAATATAAACTAGACATATAATTGGAACAAGTCCTGTAAAAAGAACTTTTTACCTACTTCGAATAAATAATAAACAAGATTCTCTTCTAAGTCTTTTATCTCACACTGTAAAATTATAGTCCCATAGGTTTGAAAAAGCATTGTAAGAATTAGAATAAATAATTACACAGTTAACCAGTTCACTAAGCCATCAGATGAAACACAGTGGTAAAGAAGAAGAAATTTGTCTCTCCACTTAGCAGACTTGATAATGACTTCTGCCATCCTGCTAATTCCAAAGCACATAGCAAAATCACTGCCATCAGTTACCCCCACAGTGAGCAGTAAGTACTCCATGATTACAGACCACATTCAAAGTACCAGTCTTCTGATACTCTCTAATCCTTCCTAACTTTATCTGGGATGAAGAGCAGGCTTATATTTGCCATAAGGTGAAGTATGTGTGTAACTCTACTATTGTCTTGCTACAAATAATTGAAAAGTTCATCTTAGTGCCAATATTTTGAAATCTGCAGAAAAAGTAATATATAGAACCTTTAACTCATGTTCAGTGGGAAAGAAGAGATTTGTCTGTCTCTCCCTCTGTCTCTTCCATGCAGTTGATCTTAACTAGCATATAACTTCTACTTTTTTATAAGCTTCACACTAGAGAAAAGCAGCTACAAAGCTTTTAGGTACTAGGTTGAGCTGTGGAATGGTTATTGCTTATCTGACAATATCCCCATAGATGGACAAGAAGACCAACCACTCAAATTAATGAAGTAAAAGTCAAAAATGTCCTCTTATCCCATATTTCCACTTTTTATGGCTTTTGAGGGGGATAGAGACAAAATGTATTTGTTTATTTTAACAACAACAATGCATTGACACATTTAGGAAAGTTCCTCTCATACTTTCTATGCCTGTGGGCCACTTTCCACTGTCCAGTACCTCTAGGACTAATGCCACCTCTTTAGATTGTACTAATCATATTACATTTTCAATAAGCACAATGGAATGATTAAAGTACACAACGCCTTGTTGTCTCTTAATCTTTCTTTTGCACACAGCGCCTTAGACATGCCACCTCCCAAAGCAACCATTTTAGGTCTCAGAATCTGCATTTTAACAAAAGCCTAGCCATGCTCTTGTGGTGAGAATTCTCCTCCCATTCCTAACCTGTCAACCTTCACTCTGACTAGCACCTAGATTAATAGGTATTTAAATGCTGAACAATTATGACAGGTGATTAATTAATCTAGAGCAGCAGCTACATGCACTGTTATTAATCAGCCCATCACCAGACAGAAGGAGAAGGCAAGCAATCTGTATTTGTTTCAGAATGGGCTAGGCAGGCATTACTCAGGCAATAAGAAAAGGTCATTGCAGAGCTGAAAGCACAAGGAACAGGTTTTGTGAGATTGATGAGAGAGAATTATTTTCTGTATATATTATAGTGGGGGAAAATCTGCTCAACACAGTGTTTAGAGAAGCTTAATGCATAGAGAATGAATTTCTTCAGATGTGCAAAAGACTTAAATCTTATATCCTGGGCATAAAACTGTTATTTCTGAATTGCACTGTAAGATAAGGTGGTTGACTGTTGTCCCATCAAGTCTGCAAATACCATAATGCTTTCAATTGTTGCATTGAAAATTACATAAATAATTCATTTATGCTTACTGATCTGTGCCAGAAAACCACAAGTCACCTTCCATTTCCTGATTGTCCTTATTCACAGTAACCTGCCTCAATGCATCTCTTTAATGACACTCAAATCTCCTTACTGCCATTGTCATGTCACTTTTACAATTACATACCTTATCAACTCTCTGTCAACATCAAAATAGCCTTCTCTTGACAAGTTGTTTTGTTTCCTATATAATTGTATTGGGGTTCTCTGTCTCATTTCCCTTCTTAAATTAAAATTAGACAGTGGTAACCTTCTGATTAAACCTATAAATGAGATCCTGCTCTTCTGCACATAACCTCATGATTATATTGCTCTGAGATCAAACTACTTGGCTTGAGTTCTACATCAATTTCTTCTTATCTGCATATTTTTTATGTAAGTCCTCACCTTTACTTATTTGGACAAAAAAAGTCATGTAACTTGAATTGATTAATGTTTTTGAGTACATAGGAAGTTCATTGCAATATTGTATGTTCTTCATAGATTATTATTTAAAGTCACATGCCATGCTTAATTTTTGTGGTATAACATGTGAAGTCTCACTCTCACACATTTCTTGCTGAAGAAAATTCTTCCATTTTAATTCACTTTGAATGTTTTTTATAACACAGGTCTAGAAACTTAGTTACTTTTATGAGATATTTGTTTTTAACTCCCAGACTATCACTCTGGCCAAACTCTTCACCCCTCACACCACATAATGTTCCACTATGCAGTTTCCTTGAGTCACCTGAAACATTGGATTGTGCTAAACATCACTGGTTATGGACATTCAGTTGTTTATGGAAAGAAATATTTTCTCCAACTATATTGCTATACATAATAAAACTGTCATGTTCAGAAAAAGTATAACTATTGTGATAAGTGAGTGAATGAATGATTGTTTGAATGATGACTACTGGAAACATCTTCCTGTCAAGGAGAGATGGTATCTGAAGGAATAATCATAGTTCCACTAGCTAAAGCTGAATCAGGGAGCTGAGACACTGACTGATCCAGAAGCTTAAGTGGGTATTGACTCTCTGGGGCATTGCTGTAATTGGGCCTCTGAGAGAGTATTCTAGATTGGAATAATTAGCAACTTGAGACAAATTCTCTGAATCACACTGTCTATTAAAATTATCATCATGCAGGGAAAGTGCTAAAAAATAAAGCTAAATAAATGAGGCTTCCTTCTGGCAAATTGTCAGACGAAGCTGCTCATTACCAGATTGCCTCTTTATGAGGCTCTTCTGAAGCACAAGGGACTACAAGTTATCTATAGCAGGGAGCAGGTAGGGGGTGTTTAAGATTCCCATTTAACCCAGGCTAAGTACAGAGGGCCTCTTCTGCACAGATATGCCATCATATTTTCATCTTACTTCTCTCAGTTTTTTCATATCATTTCCTAGTTGATAGTAACACCTGTGTGAAAATGCAGGTTTTGCTCTATTTTCTATATTAATCATAATCTATACAGCAAGCACTTGGGGTGTCACAAGAACCAGTATATGACTTCAGATGGGTAATAAACAGCAGAGGCACATGAACTTTATATAAAAAGAATGCTATTTCCACATGGTTCAATTTACCTCTCCCTGTGTGAATGGGTTTAACTACATTAGAATGACGGTTTGCAAAGCACCTGAGGAGGTACTTAAGCTTAATTGTACCATGTGCACCTTTCTGAGTATTTAATCAGATGTAAACTAGGACAAAGACCTTTTGAGTTTACTCCTTCATGGAACTCTCTGTCATAGATTTCTGTTACCAAGCCAAACTTTATGTTGACTATATATAGTAATATTAACAATTAGTTAAGAAAATGTCTTTCTTCTCAACAGTGATGACCATGAATAAGAGATGAAATTAAATATCTTAATTACATTAAAGTATTATAATTTATTATTTACTTATTTTATCAGAACATAAGTGTGTTTGCAATGGTGCATATGTGAAAATAAGAGGACAATTTGTAAGAGTTAATGCTGCCTGTCTCTATGTGAGGTCCAGCAATCAAGCTTGGGTCATTAAGCTTGAAAGTAGACACCTTTATCAACTGAATTGAGCAATTGAAGATATCACTAAGACAGGGAGATGGAAAGGAAAAGGGAGAGGATGAAAAGGAAGGAGAGGAAGATGAGGAGGAAAAGGATGGGAGCAGGAAAAGAGAAGAAAAAAATATCTGTTTATTTTTTATCCATAGGCCATACTTACAAATGGACTCTGAAGAATGATGCTCTAAAAGAAGAACACTAGGTTTCAAAAACACATAAGTCATGTTAATTTAGCCACAGAATTTTCTTTCCTATCAATTGCATAGCTTAGGTATTATTGGAAAAAATAAACCTGAGTGTGAAGAACTTATCTAATTCCTACTTCATTTTCCATTTATCCACACTTAATCTTTGTCTTGAATGATAATTCTGTGATGGTTTTCTACCAGTTCTATGATGGTGATGATCAGCAAGAAGGCCTTGAAGCAATTATCCTCTCCCTGGGTCCTGTTTGTGGGTCATACTAAAAAAATGCATATACAGATACCTTGAGTGTATAATGATCTTGTTTCTTACAACATAGAGAAGTGAACAGCACCTAATAAAGTATGATTAGAACCCAGTGTGTTTCATAGGCCACAAATCTCTGACTATGAGAAGGTATCCAAAGATATGTGATCACCACTTCCTATATCAACAACCCCTAAACAAGCATCCTGGTAAGAAAAACTTGGAACAGGTGTCCTCCATCCTTTTAATAATTTAGCTTTTCCAAATAAAGTAGTCTACCTTGTCTCAATACTTGATTCTTAACAAAGACTGTCTATCTTCTGGTGAGCATAAATAACATGGGTCTAGTAATAAAGATAAGAATTATGAAATTAAACAAACCAAAGGAGAAAAATGAATTGAATTTATAACTACATTATTAAATTATCAGGCTAATTACTGAATTTGACAGAAAATAAATAATTGGATTTTTGGGAAAAAACCATTATATATAACTGAGAAGAAGGTAAAATTGTTTGAATGCTTTTTATTATATAACTAGTTTTGAAATGGACATTTATTAAAAAGTATAAGTAGATAAAATAGATACAGCTAGAGAAGATCCTTAAGGTCTCTACAATAAATGGTGAAGCATAGAATTTAATTCAGCATCATCAAACATTAGAAGCCATGTACAAATATCTATGAAAAGCTGCATTTAATGACCTGATGTGGTGGGAGGGGGGGAGGGACCTTGAATAAGGATACAAAGGGATGAAAAAAAATTCAGAGGGAAAGCTGAACACAAAGTAAATATATGTGTAGCAATCTTATTTGCATTATCACCCTTGATAAGTCATGCTTATGATTTTTATTTTCTTTATAGTTATTGTTAACTTATCAGCATTTTAAATTCATTTTATTGTTTTTCTTGATAAATACAAAATAAATTAAAAAAAAGAAAAAAAAACTGTTCCCAACCACACCCAAGCTCTCCATCCTGTGTGATCCTGCACATTTTTCTGCAGAATCTCTCTTGGTGATTCCAAATGAACCTTCACTCAAATATCTACTGAACCCATCAGATCTAGACTAGGTCTCATCTCCAGTGTACCAGCTTACATTTCATGAATTCTATTTGGTATTATAATTAAAAACTGGAGCTAGATATTTGAGAAGAGCCAAAATATCAGAAAAATGGAGAAACAAATTACAGCCACTTCTCACTCAGCCAACTTCTCCAGGAATCATCCATCTCCAAGTTTCTCTGCCACTGAAAAGGGAAGTGGCAGGAGAAGCTGAACTCCTCCATCTTCTCTCTCTGTCCAGCTATCTCACTTCTTGGTTCAACTTTTCTAGTGCTAGGACTGAAGGTATGTACCACCATCACCTGGCTATGTTAGACTTGAACTCACAGAGATCCAATGGGATCTCTGCCCCCCTCTCAGGTGATGGGATTAAAGGCATGAGTCACCATTCTCTGACCTTCATGGCTTTGCTTTGTGGGTGGCTCTGTCCTCTGATAGTTCAGACTATTTTTTATTAAATAAACAACATATCACCACATATCCTCTTTTGTGTCAAGAATAAAAAGGAAGGTTATTACTAATATAACAAAAAATATATATAATAGATAGAAGAGCTTTATAGAGTATACAGAAACAATGATTGTGTCAATAATTTCCAGTCCATTAACACTTGACAAATTCAAAGATAATATTTTATTATTTATCCTATTTTGATGAGTCCAATGGTTATACCTTATTCACTTTCTTTTTTTTTTTTTTTTTTTTTTTTAAAAAACCTTTTATTTATTTATTTGCCTTGGTGTTTGCCTGGAACTGGAACTACAGACAGCTGTGAGCTGCCATGTGGGTGCTGGGAATTGAACCCCGGTCCTCTGGAAGAGCAGTCAGTGCTCTTAACCACTGAGCCATCTCTCCAGCCCCTCACTTTCTTTTTTAAGTTTCTATGACTACTCATTATTATTAGACATTTTTTAATTTAAAAAAGTTTTTTCCACCTATACCAGTGCTTTTCCCTCCCTCACCTTCTCCAAGTCGCTCCCAGTCCTCCCTCAGCCTCCCTCCTACCATATCCACCCATCCATTCCTCAAGGAGGGCTAGGAGTCCCAAGGTGAGTTAGCTTAGTCTGACATATCCAGTTGAGGTGGGTCTGAGTCTCTTTTCCTAGTATTAAAGCTGGGTTAGATGTTTCTCTATAGGGAATGCGCTAGAAACATATCCTGGTCCTACTGTAAGTGGCTCCACAATCTGCCCATGCCATTTGATAGTTGTCTAACTTTGGAGGTTTAGTTCCTCTCTCTGAAGATTGCTCAAGTGGTTATTTCTGATTCTATCTAACATGTATTTCCAACTGAAAGCTATTATTTAATGAATCAAACTTATACACTCTAACCTCTTAGTAGATTTCTTTTCTGAAACTGTAACTAGAAAAACCATAAATATAACTATATAAACATGAAATTCCTCAAAGACCCAAGAAGGAAATAATATTAACTGAGTAAATACGAAGGGCAAGCAAATGACTTCCAAAATATGAGGAATGACAGAAACAGCTGGCTGCCTGGATAGTCCCTCAGAGTTTCTCTACAATGTTGTGGCATCTATCTTCAGCCTACAGGCTTAGCATATCTGTAAATCAAGATATTCTTTAAACCTTCCTACCTTGTCTTGGCAAGGCTCAGCAGCTTTCTTATATGTCTTGCATGTCCACTTCAGATATCATACTGTCAACAGTGTAGGCAAGGGTACTTTCATGCCCAGTGGCTAACTTTTGTTACAAAGATCAACTACATATGGGGTTTTTTCAATGCTCATCATTTTCTCTGAAGTATATTGGTGCTGCCAGGAGTAGACATGTCTTCTTATCATAAGAATGAAAAGAACCTATGTTATTAAAATATCTTAAATGCCATATTCTGTAGATCTCTGAAGTATCTGAATATGATCTGTCTATAATATATCTGACCTTGAAAATACATTTAATATGAAAAATATGACTGCTAACTTGAATTTCTTTATATTTTAATTCATTGGTAATAATAATTTTCAAGGACTATTAATTTACATTACATTATTAGTTGAGCTGCATAGATACAACATCTTGAACAAGAGTAAAAATATATGTACAGTAACAAAATTAATCACAGTTTTGTGTCAAAATACACAATTTATGGACATTACTCAAAAATACAATTCAATGTTAATTATTTAAAACAAATAGCTGCTTTTTAAAAAATTGATTCAACAATCTACCCTTATTTCCTATCATACATATTTATTTATCTCAGAGTAGATTCAGCAATCTACACTTTGTCCTATCATATCTGTATCCCCTTTTTTCTTTTTTTTCAAACATGAACCCTGAATCTAATCACCCATGTTCAGTTTTTTTCTAACGATTACCAATAACAATTTGTAATCAAACATCCTAAATAGTTAGAATTATCCATAACATTTTGAAAGAACAAAAAACATATCTTTGGAGAATATGGGTGCTATGTTCTTAAATTTGGTTCCTAACTGTCTGTGGGTGATGGATTCTTTATGGGGTCCTGAAAAGAAAAAAAATGTTAATTGTCAAGTTCTTAGATAGGTAACTGCATTATTTGTTGTCCATTCTCTGCATAATGGCAAAATGCAAGCCTTGTCTTGAGTCTTGGCTAGAGTAGTCTCTGAGGCTAGTTCATCTTAGCAAGCCACCTCAAAATTGTGAGCAGTTTGTAGTCTAAAGCCTATCTCCAATTTGTATTATCAACTTAATGGCATTGTCAGTTGTAATTACATATTCTGAAGCAACTGTAGAAACAAAGAAAACTGAAAGGATCATTGTGGGGATAGGGGATGAGGGAGGAACAGTAAGGAATAGTGGGGTGCATTTGATTAGAGGGAGGAAGTGGAAAGTGAGGTGGGGGCTCTAACTATAGGGAGGGAATTAAATATAGGAGGTGAGAAGAAGTTAATACAAAAAAATGACAGATGGTAAAATAATAGTAAAGAAGCCTGCAATGTTATAAGAAATTGTGTGTTTTCATTTACTACTAACAGCCTGCTTATCTGTGTGTGCTCCTGATGCTGTCTCAGAGAAATGCTTTGACCACTCACTGTCCTTCACAAGATGGACCAGTATCCAGGGCACTGGATCCTTATCTCACTGGGATCTATACCAAAGATATAGAATTTGGTGAGGATGCTCATGCCTTAATGCTTCAAGGTATAGAGCTTTTAGCTGATACAATGACACCAACAGGAAGAATAGTGATTATTGAAGAGAGTTGGTGAGATATGAAGGTAACAAAAGATGGAGACATTGTTGCAAAGTGACTTGATTTAAAGAATAATAACAAAAATATAGGAATTAAATCTGTTCAAACTGTCACCAATAACACAAATCAAGGAACTGAGAATGGCACCGCCACTGGTAATGCTCTGGCAGATTCTATTCCTCAGGAGGGTTTTGAGAAGATCAGCAAAGGGGATAAAAAGGTAGAAATCCAGAAAGGGTAATAGAGGGAGGCTGTTGATGCTATAATTGCTTAATAAAAAAAAATATGAGCCTGTGACAACCCCCCAAGAAATCAGCAGAGTTCTTTAGCAGTTGGGTATGATGCTATGCTCAGACATTTTGTGAACATGATAGGGAATCACTGATCCAACAAAGATTATTAGAACTGCTTCTTGAATGTTGCTGAGGTGACCTTCTTGCTAACTGTAGCAGAAGCCTTAGGGACAGAAATTCCTAAGAAAGAAAAGAAACCCCAAATGGGTGCAATGGGAGTAGTTATGGGAGTTGGCATGTTCTAATTCCTAGAATAGTGCTTTGTCCTCATTAGTGAAATGCAATGGGAAGGTCAGGCAGGCTCCTCACTTATAACTGCAGAGCGGTCACTTGAAGAAAATGACTGAGGAGAAGGATGACTGCTCACTATAACCACCAGTTACTGGTGAGAGTATATAATGGTTAACTGTTGTTATTATCTATGCCTACAGATAATTTATTTTGTATTTTTGAATAAAGATATTTGCACATCTCTGAAACTGGGTACAAGAGACATGTCCCAATGTCCAGGTTTCAACTCATGTCAATGAGGCATTTCTACTGTTGTGTACCTATCAGGATTGTAGCACTTGTGTCACCAGATGCAAAGTTCAGAAGCAGCAGCAGCATTGCTGTAAAGAGTAAAATTAATTATATCAGAGTAGAGAGGTATATCAAATAGTATGACAGGCTTTGTGTAATTAAAATTTATTTAAGCTTCAAAAAAATTATACTATTAGCTGAAAATCCCACATTACATGTAAGTCTGGATATATATATATATATATATATATATATATATATATATATATATATATAGTGTGTAAATGAAATTTTCTCATCTGGGCTGACAATGCTCTTTCTTTTTTTTTAAGAAGATTTTGTAAAAATTTTATTTAAAAAATAATTTGAGAAACCATACAAAGAAGCTACAATTATAACCAGTTGTTATGACTGTTTCATCTATACCCAACCAACAATTTCTGTCTTTATTGTATGGAAAAAAAATACTTGATCACTTGAAACAAATTAAAGGATTAAATCATACCTTTTCTTGTTGTGATGGGGCTTGATGCTCTTTTATTTAGCAGGGCTCCTGTGTATAAGACAGCCCCAGCCCCTGCCCCAGCCTCAGCCCCTTCCAGGGCCTCAGCCCCATGCTTTTTCTCTATGGACAAAGACCACACACATGGCATGGTCTGGTTGTTTATGTCAAATTTCTTATTTTTTTCTTTTTATTATTATTATTATTATGAACAAAGAAGTCACACTTTCTAACCTTGTACATCCTTATTCAAGGTCCCTTCTCCCTCCCAACACATCAGTTCATTCTCTCTTCTCCAAACTCCCCATCCCCTCCCTGGGCAGGCGGCAGGCAGTCCCATGGTCCCACTAACCCAATATTGCTTAGTTCAATCTCCACTCCTGGCAGATCCAGTTTTCTCCCCTAAACCTCAAGACTGAGTCAGGTGTCCCTCTAGGGAGAGTTGGATCCAAGGAGTCAGTGCAGGGTGTTTCTGATCCCAAGCTGTTCAGTGCTTGTGGTTTGCAGCTTGGGCATGCTTTGCTTTTTTCTTGTTTGTTTGTTTGTTTTTTTTGTTTAGAGTCCACTAATGAGTGAGTACATCCCCTGCTTATCTTTTTGGGTTTGTGATACCTCACTCAGGAGGATATTCTCCAAATCCATCCATTTGCCTGCAAATTTTTTCTTACTGCTGAGTAGAACTCCATTGTATAGCTATACCACAGTTTATTAATCCATTCTTCAGCTGAGGGACATCTAGGTTGTTTCCAGGTTTTGCTATTACAAATAACGCTGCTATGAACATAGTTGAGCTAATGCCTTTGGAGTGTGATTGTGCATCTTTAGGGTATACACCCAGAAGTGGTATTGCTGGGTCCTTGGTGAGATTGATTCTCAATTTTCTGAAAAACCACCATACTACATTATCAAAGGCAAATGCAATACCCTTTAATATTTAGGGAGTCTCTAGGACAATGCAGTACGACAATGCTCTTTCTAATAGTCAATAAGATTGTAACAAGCACATAACACTAGACATGAGAAGCTGTCTTTTATGTTATTGGCCAGGGTTGTCCTAGAGACTCACTAAATATTAAAGGGTATTGCATTTGCTTTTGATTATCCCCCAGTGGTGGTAGTTAATTCATTACTGCTGAAAGCACCATATCCTTCATACATGGAACCCAAAGACTCCTGAAGCTAGAACTGAGAAGCTTCTGTAAAGCCAAAGACACAGTCAATAGGCCCAACCAACAGCCTACAGAATGGTAAAAGATTTTCACCAACCCTACAAGTGATAGAGGACTGATCTCTAAAATATATAGAGAACTCAAGAAACTAGAGCCCAAAACCTTCAATAACCCAATCAAAAAATGGGGTTCAGCAAACACTAAGAACAAAGGTAAATACATAGGACGTCATGAAACTGAGAAGCTTCTGTAAAGCCAATGACACGGTCAATAGGACAAAACAACAGGCTACAGAATGGGAAAAGATTTTCACCAACCCTACAAGTGATTGAGGACTGATCTCTAAAATATATAGAGAACTCGAAAAACTAGAGCCTAAAAACTTGAATAACCCAATCAAAAAATGGGGTTCAGAATTAGAAAGGGAGTTCTCAGCAGAAGAATTATGAATGGCTGAAAGGCACTTGAAAAAGTGCTCAGCATCTTTAGCCATGAGAGTAATGCAAATCAAAACAACTTTGAGATACCACGTTACATCTGTCAGATAAATATACATATATATTTATAGAATTAAGTCTTTTGTATCCATGTATCCCCTTGTTCGAACTCCCTTCCCCTTTCTGATCACTCCCAGTCAGCCTTCAGCCTCCCTTCTCCCCATCCCCCAACCCCTCCCCAGAAAGGACAAGAGGTCCTAATGTGGGTAGCTCAGCATCCATTCCAGACAAGTCCGATTTCCTCATCCTAATATCAAGAATACGTTAGGTGTTCCTCTGGAAGGAATAGCTGTGGGTTTGGGAAAAGACCAGATGCTAGGGAAACCTTGAAGACCTCACAGGATGTTCTTAGCTAGGTCTTCAACCAATATTGAAGTTGTTACCTAAACAAGACTTCCCCTATAATCGAATAAATAGCCACCCTAAGTGTCATCACAGAATTTACATAATCTTCAATTTCTAACCCAGACACTCTGAGCTTCCATAGTGTTGTGAAACTGTCAGATGCTTTCTACTCTACACCCCTAGACAGGGTCCTAGCACAATCAGCTGTCAGGAACTAAAATTTATGCTAGGTAAGGGAGCAATAACTGGAGATTTAACCTTTCCACAATATAGATCTTTTGCTAAATTCTGAGACAGAAAAATTTTCTGAGAAGAATTTTCATAAATTACTCCAAGTACACTAGTGAAATTTATGAAACAGCTTTGCTTACTAATGTTTTTCCAAATGCTTCTGAAAATAATTAGCATAATTTCTCAGAATACTGACACATTTCCATACATCTAATATATTTGTAACGTTATAAGAGAATATCAGCTTTGCCCATGCTACTGACAAAATCTCAGGTCATGTTAAAAAGGGTGTCATTTGCACTGTCTATATGTAGAACTGAAGGAGTTACTAAGTTTTCAGTGATACTAGAGAAACTGCAAGGTGACATTTTTGCATGTTAGTTTTCAAAAACTCCAAATCTTGCCTGGAGACTTCTAAAAGCCCTGATATCTCTGACAGTTGCTTTATTACATTTCACATCCATTATTTCTGGTGCTTCTTACTACATGTAGGGTAGGCATATGTAATATTCCTCTAACAGATGAATATGTGGAATCTGGGATGTAAAGGTGACTCACTTAAGTTAATTCATGGTGTTTTAACTAAGTCTTTTATCATCCCAGTATGCTTTTCCATGATCTGCAGAACCTGACTCTACCTTCACAATTATTCTTCACTTACATTGGTCCATATAGTATACATACTTCTATACCTAAAATTCTCAGGTAGTCAAGAAATAGACACCTATGGCTTTACTCATAGGATAGTCTGATAAGTTCTGTGAAAGCAATATGACGTTTGAACTCAAATGGAAGAAGTAGTTGAGAGAAGAGGGCTTCCTGGATAGATCAGGTGATTCTATAGACATGGAATGTAACATTTATGTTAGTACTCAGAGAAGCAACAAAGTGTATTAGAAGCCAAAGGCACATCTCAGTGAGCAGTGCTCAGATCTGCTATAGGTGAACCAGAAAGCATCACAGTGTTCTTGAAATATCAGTAACCATGTCTTTTCTCATAATTTCTTGAAGTTGATATGCTAATTCCAAGTGGTATATGAAAATTATTCTATAGTGTAGTTGGGCATTACAGAATGCATGACTGAAGGGAGAGCCCATTCTCATGTTCTCAGTCATTGTACTTGTGTTACCTCAGCAAGCTCTTTAGTTCACATTATTCAAAGACTTTTCAGTCAAAAAAAGCAAAAAAGACCTTTGATATGATTTCAGTGTGTGGAGTGAAATGTCACATTTAAGTTTTCCATGTCTACAACTTTAAACTAAAACTAAGTAATGCCTAATTTAGTTGTTATAGACTCACATAATCACAAGGCCCTGGGGCTGTTTCCAACAAACAAAAAGAACAGTATATTCTTTACCTGTTAGTGTAGAATTAAGTTGAGAGTTTGATATTTTTTTTTACTTTGGAGAAGAAGTTTTGTTTTATTTCCATAGAAAATAAGGTGTTTTTATGAATAAAGTCATATGTTTTATCCATGTATCCCTTGGTTCAAACTACCTTCCTCCTCCCACCCATCCCAGTCACTCTTGCTTCTCCCCATCACTTTATCTCCAGCCCAGCAAGGGCAGGAGGTCCTAAGGTCCCAATGTGACTTAGTTCAGATGGCTCAGCCATTAAAGGCTAGGCTCACAACCAAAAATATAAGAGAGTGTGATCTTGAACTAATTCTCTGGGCCTCAGTTATCAGAATTGAAGAGTGATAATGAAAATTTTTATTTTTTCTGGCTCTGCATTAAGATAAGCAACACTATCAACTATATATGTAAAGTATCTACTAAAATCACTAGGGCATTTACCCTCATGCTTCTATGTTTTTTTTTGTTTTGTTTTTTAACTGCTTTCTATTATTACTCATTATGACTGGTTATTGTGGCCTTGAGATTTATAAAGACATCTGAAGATAATTGCCCTTATTTTAAGCAATTACAATGCTGTCAAGGCTTGCTGTTTTCTGGAAACACTTATCTAATGGATACCATATTTATAATATTTTTCTCTCAATCATTTTTTATGTCATCTTAATTTCTTTTGTCTGTGAACTTGAGTCTCTAGCAATGTCAAACTTATGCTAAGATAATGACATCCCATGATTTCCAAGAAACTTTGATCAGTAAATATAATATATATCCATATATGCACCTAGATGATTCAGTTTTTATATCATATAGATGTATGTATGTATACATCTACATATGTGTGTATGCATATGTATGTGTGATATATCTGGGACACTACAACAAAATATTTGAGACAACTAATACTTTAAAGAGTAAAGTTTTATTTATTTCACCATTGGGGATTGAAAGTCTATATCTAATACACTCAAATAGGACTAGACTGTACTCTCTGACAACAGATGAAATATACACCTGAGCCATTGCAGTGATGCATATGGAGAGTAAGCACTTGTGCCACCAAGCAGAGGAAAGTGAATACAGTTAAATGCATGTGTTTGTACCCATCCTATACCAAGGCAGTGTCCTGCTCAGCACTGTGTTTGAAGTTCTTTGTTAATACTTCAGAAAATGTCCCAACTGGTGCACTGCACATTTACTATCAAATCTTGTTTACATTATGTTCTTTTTTACTGAAATTTCAAGTT
The DNA here is from genome assembly GCA_004025045.1 of Sigmodon hispidus. Classification (NCBI taxonomy): domain Eukaryota; kingdom Metazoa; phylum Chordata; class Mammalia; order Rodentia; family Cricetidae; genus Sigmodon; species Sigmodon hispidus. The sequence continues at coordinate 17,091 of PVIH01015745.1, forward strand.
GGGTCCCTTTGATCCCAAGCCACTGTAGCTATTAGTTCTCATAAAATAGATGTTAACATTGTGACCCCTCCACCAGCTAGATACTTCATGCTAATTGACTCAGGTCTGCTTAACCCAAAGTTTTCTCTAAGTTCCTTACTGCTGTGGAACAAAACATAACCTCCGGGTGCCATCACAGTTATCCAAAAAACAAGTCAATAAATACAAGAAATTAAAACGAACAGCTTATGGAACTTTTCCCCGTTTAAAGTCTATGGTTGGCTGTAATAATATAAAAAAATAGCATCAGATTAAAGTATTTTTTCTAGCCTTACCATTCATTCTGCCCTGCTCTACCCAATATTGGCTAACACACTTATTCTGTCCTATTTATTGACACATATTCATCTGCCTCAAAATGCTGATTCGTTGGTTCTTCCTACACTCCAGACCGAGTAATGCTTTACAAATGTCTTGCTCAATGATTAGATGCCATTATCTTTCCTCAATTCTTGGTAGTCTTTTTTTTTCCTCCGTATCCATAAAGTACAACTTTGGTGTTTGCATTTCTTTTTACTTTCTGGGCTGCATCAGGATGAAGACTGCCCGCTACACTCTGGTTACCATAGAACACTACATCTGTTAAGCTCACTGGCCTTGAAATTGCTTTTGAAGTAGTCATAATTTTTTTCATCTCTTCAACTCTGGTCCTTTACAATGCTGACTCATTGTAGATATTAAGTATATAATTTTTGAAAAATAAATGACTGAATGCATTCTGTGTTAGCAACCTTTTGTTAGCATTTCAGTAGCTGATGGGATTAGGAAATGCTACTGAGGTACAGAATAATTGATATTTTCACGTAAGATAAATCACAGGGCAGTACAGCTATTTGCTAGCTCACTCTCAGAAAAATGGGACAGATGGTTCTAACTGAATGTGTGAAGATGTTTATCTGTTTGTCATTTTGTTTTGTGTTTCTTTTGTAAACACACAATTTGTCTCCTATAATATAAGCAGTAAGTTGAACCTTGGTGAATTGTGTCCCAGGAGCAATATCAAACAGTCATCAATTACTACCACCAGAAAAATGTGTGTCTCTTTGATGCCTCCAGCAGGGAATCGATCTCCTTGTTTCTCAGCAGGATTTTATTTGCACTTGAACACAGATTCTTCATGCTATGTGAAGTCCTAGGGTTCTTTTTATTCACAGTCCACAAAAATGTTCTTTAAATTCTCAAAATAAAAAGGAATCAAAAGGTGAGAACATTCTGGACACATTTGTCAGAGATAGAAGGACATAGATTGAATGTGGAGGAGATTCTTCATTCATACTTGAAACTCCCAAATAACCTCTTGTTTTGTGCCTGGCTCATTTTCTCCAGAACTGGCCCATTATTGTTGAATACTGCCTTTTCATTTTAAGACAGGTTAAAGAGGAAAATTTCTTCTATATTATAAATTTATTTATCTCCTCTGTTTTTATAAATTTTCCACATCTATAGTTTATACATATGGAAAATTTTTGCTCTCCCTTTTAAATATTTTTTTATTTAAAATGCTTTATTCCATATCTACCACGGCTCCCCCCTCTTCCCTTCCCTCAGTCGTCCCTCAGCCTCCCCTACCCCATTCTCCCATCCATTCCCCAAGGAGAGCAATAAATCAAGAAATTATAAGAGAAAGATAATTGAGTGGGAGGAGCAACAGAGAGGGAGAGCAAAAAAAAAAAATGAATATCTTAATAGAAGGAGCCACTGTGGGGATAGAAAGAAACCTAGTGCTAAGGAAACATCTAACACCCACAAGATGTTCCCGACTATAACTCCAAGCAATAATGGAGAAAGTGCCTAAACAGGGCTTCCCTTATAATCAAATGAATGACCACTCTGATTGTCGTTGTAGAATCTTCATCCAGCAACTGATGGAGCCAGAAGCAGAGATTCATATTTAAGAGCCAGGTTGAGCTTCTAGTCCAGCTAAAGAAAGATAGCATATGCTCAAAGGGGTCAGGATCATGAGGAAGAAACACAAAGAGATAACTGGATGACACAAGCTATTGGGAGCTCATGAACTCTGAAATGGCAGCTGAGGAACCTTTATGGAAAGGAACTAAACCCTCTGAAGGTAAACAACAGTTAGATGGCACAAGCAGTTTGTGGAGCCTCTTGCAGTAGGTTCAGAGTATATTCCCTATTCTTGGTGCATGAATTGACATCTCAGAGCCCATTTTCTACAGAGGAACACCTAACTCATCCTTGATACTGGGATGAGAGACTTGGAACTACCTCAACTGGATATGCCTAACCAAACTGCTCTTTCTTTTTATAAACAGCATGACTCATACCCAAATGTGTACCTGTACAGTCCTCTAGTTGTAAGTAAAGATTTGACATTAGGGTTTCTAAGCAAAGTAAGACCATCTCAAATAGCAAGCAATTAGTCATTTTTTCCTCTTCTGTTTACATCCTTTTTTAATTTTATAATGAAGAGTCCCACACAAGGTAAGACATTTGGATTTATCAATATTCAACCTATATGGTCTGCGTTTCACATTATTATCTGAAGTTTTCTGTTTGCCAGAGCCATCTCTACGCAAGAAGAGTCTCCTCCAGCTGTATAACCATATTACTCCGTAAAGCCATTATAGCTGATTGCATCTCTGAGTAGCTTGCCCTGAACATCATGGGTCTGCATTATGTACTTTTGTACCTATAGCTTCTCTTTCTTATTTGATATTGTCTGTAAGGTTAAAAATATTGTATTACTTTGCATGCAATGCTGTGAATCAAATATAGTTTAGTTATATACAAAAGAGAGTTCAAAAGCAGAGATAAAGCAAAGGAGGGGAAGTGAGCCAGTTATCTGTTGATTACTATAGTAATTCACCACCATGCTCATGCAGATGCACACAGTCACAGAGTAAGAGAAGGAGGACAGGAGGGAGAGGGGGGCTTAGCAAATTAGAAAAGAAAATCCCATTCCAACTGTGTTATTTTATAAAGATTAAATTAAGCAGCAAGAAAACCAATTTATCTTCTCTGCACTCCTATGATGCAAAATGTCAAGCTAATCATTTATTGATCTGTAGATTAAAGGTGTTCAAATGTTTGTGTGACAATACCAATTTCTTCAGCATCTAAAATATGTTAAAGGTGTTACAAATTTACTCGAATCTTTTGGAATTAAGGGTTGATTTATAGGTGGCAATGAAATGTTCATTTTCTAGAGAGATTGCCTGCCTGTAACCATCAGGAGGACAAGCCCAAGAGTTAGGTTTGCCATTGTATCTCTTGTTGTAGAAAAATGTATGCCAATAATCCAGACTTCAAAATTATTGTTTTCACCTTAATATTTAAAGACTGCCAATTCAGAAGTCTTTATATATCTCAAGACATCATTATCTAACATCTATCTATCTATCTATCTATCTATCTATCTATCTATCTATCTATCTATCTATGTAGAGTCTTTCTTTGTAACCCAGGTTGACTTTGGACTCACAGAAATCCTCAGCCTCTGAAGTGTTAGATTTACAGCAATGAGCCAATATTATAGAGCTTAAAGAAGTCATGCTTTCCATATTACCAAGTATTCCATACTGTTAAACAAAATGCCAGCAATGGTTCTTGGCAGTCCTTTCTTAGTTGCTTTTACTGGATTTTCTTTTCCAACTGCATTTCAACTTCTGGTGCAAATACCAGCCAGTCAAATAGCTGGCACCTATAGTTTGTCTTAAAATCTTGAAAATAAAATAGTCGCTTAGTGGCTCTTGTAATTGTAAAAGAATTTTGTCACCAAATAACAAAACAATACCACATTTGATAAAATATTATTATGCCTTTTATCCTTTCCTGTAGTCCTATGTGTCAGAGGAATATACACATTTTTAAACAATATTCCGTCTCTCATTTTATCTCCTGGCCATTGTCTTCAACTTTTATACTGATACACTAAAATAAAAGACCTTCTTAATGCTTGGTCATAGTCCTTTCAAGCCCATACCTGAACTTCTGTATCTGCCTCCTTGATATACAATTCATAGAATTACTAAACATTCAATTCAGAATCATTGGTGTTCCCTTAACATATTATTCATACATTATTGGATGCTTTGTCTCATACATGTCACTTAAATTCATTCTACAATCTTGATGAGAATCCTTATCTCCCTAAATCAATCTCAGCATCTCTTAATTAGAATAATGCAAGAGATAGTGAATTAATCTCTTGTGGCCATCAGGTGTAAAGAGGGTTTTCCATTATTCTTGTAGTGCAATGGCTAAAGTCAGAAGTCATTCAGAGTCAAAATTCACATGTAATTGAGTGCACTCATTACTTCTGTCATTTTGAAAGATGCTAAGAAGTGAATTTTGAAATGAGATGAAATGAAGGGAGCACTGTGGTGTTCGATAAAATGTAGAGATACACACAAGAGGCTATCTCTTCTAGAAGTCCAAGGGAGAAGGCTCAAAAAACTCAGTCATGGGATTGACAAGGTTTATATTGATGGACTTCAAGATATAGCTTTATATATCTACCATGGGAACATGTGTGAAGATGTGAAGCATGGGAACTGGAATGATTCAGTAAGCAGAAGAGTAAAAAGCACACAGTGAACTCCAACTGTTAGGTCTCTGAGGGACCAAATGCAGATATATAAAATTATTTTTCACATTGCTGTGCCCAAATCTTTGAAGAGCAAGTTTGTGAGGATGAAGTTTTCAGCTGATGATTTGAAGACAAAACAGGAAATTTTGATGGTAGAAAGCCTTGAAGAAGTTGTAATGATTACATATAGCTATTTGCTCACATTTCCATGAACCAGAAAACAGAGAGGGAGGTTGGTGGAAAGGGAGATTACACTCCAGCTCTCAAGACCTGCCTCTGGTGACTTATTTCCTCCAGGGTATCCTACCTCCTAAATGAGGAGTATCTAGCTTTTTACCTTCTCTATGCAATACTGGATTCATAACTTAGACCAGACTTTCAATATATCAGTAGTAAGGAAAGCTGACAAGCTAAAATCTATATAATCTTCGAGATTATTGTCATCACAGGGAAGCAAGACAGCCCTCATGAAATAATTATTAATATGTAGAGCCGCATGTGAACATAACTTCAGCTTAGTGTTTTCAGAGCACACATGGAAAAAAATGGCCAAAAGTGAATGCCTAAACCGCTAATATAACAATTAGAAATAGAGTCTTCTCTACAAAGACATTTGACCCTTAGATAGGAACACCAACTAAAGTCAATTACTTCTCAAGTTTTAAGGAAAGTAATCAAATTAACATATCTATGAAACAGAAAGCTCTTTATGGATGCCTTTGACCTTTATTATTAACATAAAAAATAAAGCAACATGGAACTAGTGTAATATTTAACAATGAGTGAGAAATAAATGTGTCAATGTGTGGTTCCATAGAAACACTTTCAACTTCCCAGTTTTCTCACAAATTGCTCATAAGAAATTTTTGTCCTAGTTTTCTTAGTGTTCTTCATTCTTAAAAATGGTTGACAGCACATAAAGGCTCTGCGGAAAGGTGATGGTATGAGAAAGCTGGGACTGTGAAAAGAAAGATATTTATATCTTGGGAGAAAGAATGTAGCAAATACATATAGCTACATTTTTATTCAAAATAATGGAATTTAATTTTGCATTAAATATTGCATAAAAGTTCTTTGTACCCTCTCCTTGAAAAGATACTTATAACATTAAAAATAGAATAAAAAGGCTAAAATATTGTTTGTTTTTCTATAAATACTTTTGTTTTCCATTGAAAATAGATTCTAATCTAATAAAATACATTTCAACCAAGTTTCCTCTCTTTCCTTTCTTCCAGGTCCTGACCCCTACTCTTCTTTGTTCTGACCCCTCCAGCCCATTTCTTCTCAGTTCCTGTGTAGGAAAGGGCAGGTCTCCCACAGATATAAACAAAAACATGACATATCAAACTGTAGTAGACTAAGCTTCTCCACATGTATTAAGGCAGGGTAAGACAACCCAGTATGGGGAATAGGGTCCCCAAAGTCAGTCAAAGAGTCAGAGACTGTCCCTGTTCCTACTGTTAGTAGTCCGAGAAAAAGACAAAACTATGTAACTGTAGCATATATGCAGAATGCCTTGGTTATCCCTAGGGATAAAAGGGAGTCTCCCATGCAGACTCCCTTTTATCCCTATCAGAATGGCTAAGATTAAAAACTACTACTGACACCTCATGCTGGAGAGGATTACAATAATTCTTCCATTTCTGGTGTGAGTGCAAACTTGTGTAAGCACTTTGGAAATCAATATGGAGGTTTCTCAGAAAACTGCAAATCAATAGACCTCAAGATGCAGCGATACCACTCTTGGGTATATGTCCAAAGGATGTTCAATCATATCAAAAGACAATTGCTCTACTATATTCATACAACTTTATTAGTAATACCTTGAACCTGGAAACAAACTAGATGCCGTACAACTTAGGAAGGGATAAAGAAAATATGGAATATTTATCCAATGGAGTATTGCTCACATGTTAACAATAATGACATCATGAAATTTGAAGGAAAATAGATGGAACTAAGAAAAATCATCCCAAATGAGCTAAGACCAAGAAAGGTAAACATGGTATATACTCACTCATAGATTATAAGCCATAAAATATAGGATAATTATGTTACAATCCACAGCCCCAGAGAGGCTAGTTAACAAGGAGCACTCAAGAGTGGATGCCCATATCTCCCTGAGAAGGGGAAATAAAACAGATTTTTGTGAGTGCAAGCTGGGTGGTTGGAGATGGGAATATGAGTGATCAGGTTAGGGGAGTGGAGAGAGTGAGTAGTGTTTTCAGATTTTTATATCATACTATAAATCATGACTACAGAATTTTCACTGTTCATGTGTTTATATATATATACACATATGCATACACACATATATATGTGTGTGTCGTATATATGCATTTTAATTGGTAATTGAATTCAGAAGTCCCTACAATACATTACATTAGTCTCTCTCTCTTTGTCCCTTTCCCTCTCTCCTCTCCCCTCCCTGACACACACACACACACACACACACACACACACACACACACAAACTATATTGATTATAAGGTTTTTTTAAAAAATTATAGAATAATTTTTTTATCCATGTATCCCCTTTTTCCAACTCCCTTCCCCTTCCTGAAGTTTTTTTTTTTTTTTTTGCCTTGCTATATTTTATTCAACAGAGTATTAACTGAATAAAAGAAGAAATATATAGAAAAATACTGCTTATAATGCCCCAAAACCCAAAACTTCTAAGCTAAAGAGTATACTCCCCTTCTTTTTTGATTTTACAAGTGCCTGCAGCCTGCCTTTCTATTATCCACTGTTGTGATATTACAAAACAGCTGGTATTTTAGAAAAATAGGGCTTCCTGAAGTTTTATATTCATTCTTTCAAGCTAGGTTTTTGGTTATTTGGGATAATAGAAATTAAAAAGCATGAGGCTCAAAATGACATCACCTGTTAAATGTATTTTAGAACAACAAACAGTTGTGTGTAGGAAGTTTCTTTTCAAAATTCTTACAACAGGAATTGCTTTTGACTTGACTACAATTGTTTTTTTGTCTTTTTGAAATGACATGTAATTTGTGATTTGGCGAAAGAAAAAAGACTGTAGTTTGGTTTTTTTTTTTTTCATTCTGTTTCATGCTATAGAAAAACCTCTGTCTTTGTATGTACTTACAAAAATATGAAACTTAGCTTATATGCTATAAATGGACTGTGGCCCACAAGAGTCCCTAAGTAGTATTTATCATTTGGCTGGTGTGCATGACTTTGCAAGGCATGGCCAGGAAAAACACAAACTTTGAGCTTGGTGGAAGGGGCTTCTCATAATTTAAAATGGGATGGAGATAACCAAAACCCATTTCTTCAGGACCTTTATAGCTTCCAAGTGAATTATTTCTGTCCATAAAACAGAGAACCTGCTGTGTGGTATTTGTAAACAGCAATTTCTTTCATAAAAACAACATAAACGTTTTATGTGCCTGATGCCCATTTCCTAACTGTTTTTAGCTGAATGTGTCTCACATACAAATGAACACTAGGGCAGAAAATAGATGTGCTATGCAAATACTGTCTTCCACTAGTTGCTGTGATTAATCAAATAGGACCATCTATCTAATAAAATTACATCTCATGCAAATTTAGGCTGCCTGTACCGCAGCTGTCTATAGCTGCTGCTCTTGCTTTGCTGCTGCTGCACAGCATGTCTCAGTCTCTTGTTTAAGGAATGCTTGTGTGCTTGGTATATACATACAGCCAGCCTAGGAATTTGCAAATACTTCCTTTCCTGTCAGTGGTTCCTGCAGGAATTTATTTAGAGTGGAGGCACCCTCTCATCTGTTCTGGAGATTCTGCCACATGTGGTGGAAAAAAGGGTAAAAGGGGGTTTTCTGAGCCTCGTTTTGTTGTTGTTTGTTTGTTTGTTCTAACCAACATTACATTGCAATCATTCTGTTGAGAATTATTGAGCCAATGAAGCAGCTGCCTGGCTGTGCACATCTGGCCTGTTCATCTGTTTTTAGAGATTAGTCCTCATATGAGGCCTCAACGTATCAAGTCTTGGTAGCTGAGACTCACTTTCCTTTTAGATGGTGTCAGAATGAACCAATCTCAAGGTCGTTTGGAAAAGGCCCTCTTGTGAATGTATGCACTAGCAGAAATAGCAAAAACTTTGCATTAGTTCTAAAAGTATAAATTTCTTAGTCATTGTCAGTCCAAACTTTCTAGAATTCTCAAACACACATAGCCTCTTACTGCACTTCAGACCTTTCTTGTACTTTTCTTTTTTAGCAATCAGGGAGCCTTCCCAGATCCAGAAAATTAAAATCAATTATACTTATTTCATGATGCTTTATATTTATCACTTGGATACTTTATTTTTCATTGTTCTATGTTACATTATCTATGTTATTTGTACATTTGGTTTTGTTGGTATAATGGGACATTTAAAATCTGGACCTAGGCACAAATCATGATTTTATACCTCATGCCTTGAAAGATTTGCAGAACATTTTGACTGTCAGTGTTAGTTTGATAAATCACTTTGTAATCAATGTGTTTATTTATCAAACAACTCAAGTTGTAAAAATTACTAAGTTAATCTTTCTTGTATCTTGATTCACTCAGGTACATATGTCTATATTCTAGGATTGACTCCAAATTCTTCTTAAATAATAGTGGACAAATCAAAATTTAATTACAACCATAATATAAAAGTCTTTGTAATCTTACAATTCCAATTATATAAAAAAACTAAATATTTACAGATTCATAAGTGTCCCACATTGGGCTCTTGGACTCACTGGAGTTGTGAAACTGTCTTGTTTCACTCTCACAAACTAGATATGCTGTCTCAGTGTGGAAAATCTTAAACAGATTCAGTTTGCCTCATAGTTTTACTCCCCTGTGGTACTATGGACAAATGATGTTCAAGAATCTACATAAAAATTAATATCTTTTGCTCCAAAATCATGGTATAGCAAGCCCCCCCCAACATGATGGCAATCTTGTCCTTCTCAGATTTTCATCCTCCATGCTAATAACCTGGACATTTTTGATATAAGATAGTGTCTTACCAGTTGGAAACCTGCATGGGACTGAACTAGGCACTCTGAATGTGGATGACAGTATGTGGCTGGGGCAGATTGTGGGGTCTCTGGCAGTGGGACCAGGATTTATCTCTAGTGCATGAACTGGCTTTCTGGAGTCCATTCCATATAGAGGGATACCTTGCTCAGCCTTCGTATAGTGGATGGGTTTAGTCCTGCCTCAACTTGATATGCAGACTATACTGACTCCCTGTGGGAGTCCTTACCCTCTCTGAGAAGTGGATAGGGGTAGGGTGGGGAGAAGCTGGGGACTAGTAGGAGGAGGGGAGAAAAGGGGAACTGTGGTTGGTATGTAAAGTTTAAAAAAAAAAGCTTTTAAATAAAAAATAAAACTTTCAAAGAATATTGTCTTACTTATGTCTACAAAGCAGAAAGATACATTTTACTGTTCCTATGATAAGATAACCATTTAAAACAAAACCACAAATATAGAAGAAATAACCTTTCTCTTATAAGAATGAGACCATTCAAGTTTCAAGAAAAAAAAAAATGTTCAAAGCACCAGCATCGCACATAGCATTCTCCATGTGCACAATATGTGCATGAGCATGCAGCACCCTTGGTCATACTGTGTTTGTATACAGTGCACCAGTTGTTTGCCATGCTGTTCAAACTCCCAAAAGTTTAAAGTTTTTCCTGAGAATCCATTTTAATCCTTTACTTCCTACATTTTCCTAAGGCACTAAAATACCCATTGAAAGTACTAATGTTTCCAGTGCATTTTTGAGTCTAGAAGGTCATTATCCGCAAAAAAAACTTCTTACATATTTACATAATTTCTTATACATTTACATGGCTAGTGAGTACTTCAGATATGTTTATAAGTGTGGGCCATCCACTGGAGTGTGGTAGCCATACCAGTAGCCAAAACAAGAAAGAAAGAAAGAAGAGAGAAAGAGAGAGAGAGAGAGAGAGAGAGAGAGAGAGAGAGAGAGAGAGAGAATGCCTTCTTCTTTTCCAGTCATTTATGCTATCAACAACTTCTCAGGAAGGGTGCTGCCTGACACTCACCTATTTTATCTATGTCTGGATTTGTCTTGAGCAGAGTATGAGAGCTTCTGTGAGTTCATGGCTGTATTTTTAAAAGGCAACATGCACAGCAGTCAGAATCTTCCAGTTTTTACATTTCTTTTTTCTTTTTACTTTCTATATTCCCAAAGTCAAGCCAAGCCTTACTACAGTCAACAATGGTACCTGTCAGAGAGCTGTCACTCAACTGATTATATATATATATATATATACATATATGTATATATAAATGTTTTATATATAATTGATTATATATATCCTTAAAATGACATTTATCTCAAGGTATTATCATAGCAGCTATTTCATTCACTGGAAATGAATCAAGCAAAAGATAATTTTTATTTTCTATACTCTTTTTATTTTATATACCAACCACAGTTCCTCCTCTCTCCCCTACCTACTCTCCTCTACCTTCTCTCTATCACATCCAGTCTTCAAAGGAGGTAAGGCTTCTCTTGAATAGTCAACACAGGTTGGCATACCAAGTTGGGGCAGGACCAAGCCTCCCCACCCCCCACCTTTCACCCCCACATCAAAGCTGAGTAAGGTATCCTACCATAGGAAATGGGTTCTAAAAAGCCAGATTATGTATCTGGGATAAATCTTGATCCCATTGCCAGGGACCACACACAAAGATTAAGCCACACATCTGTCACCCACATTCAGAGGGCTTGGTTCTGTTCCATGCAAGCTCCCCATCTGTCAATCCTGAGTTAGTGAGCTCCCACTAGCCTAGTCAATTGTCTCTGTGGTTTTATGCATCATGATCTCGACCCCTTCCCACTTGCTTCTATAATTCCTCTTCCCTGTCTTCAATTGCCCTTCAGGAACTTAGCCAAGTGTTTGACTGTGGTTCTCTAAATCTGATTCTACTCAATGTAGTCCCCACTCAATGTAGTCTATATAATGACAAATTGTGTAGTTACCAGTATGACTACAGGCAAAGTCTTGTTCAGGAACCATCTCCACCATTGCTGGGAGTCAGCTAGGGACATGCTTCTTCTCCATTTCCCCAACATGTCTATCTCAAACCCGTAAGGATCCCTCAGCCTTTAAGGCTATGCTTACAAACAAAATACAAATGACAAATTTTTAATGTAGCTTTAAATGTTTCACAATATCTGAAGACAAGGATTCTGAAATGAATAGATTTTGAAAGTACCTGTATGTATGTATGTAAGTATGTATGAATCTTCACATTCTTCTTATTTATACATATGTGTGTGTGTGTGTGTGTGTGTGTGTGTGTGTGTATAGAAAAAAAATGTCCAGGTCATGCAAAGTAATATATAAATTTACAGGGTTACATAAAAGTTATTAACTTAATTTTTCTAACAACAATATTAAATATAATACAATATGCAATATGCTAAGAGTCAAAAATGCTGAGTGCAACTGCTTTTTGTATTTTTTATCATACTTTTTAATCTCCATTTGTCTGTCAATAGATTTCTAGTTTGATGTCATTTCCTAGGTATTGTGAATGGATGAATGGATGAACATTAATGTTTCTCTTCAGTGGAATGTAAAAATTAGTTGAGTATATGCCCAAGGGGTGTAGAGACCTGTCTTATAACAATTCTATTTCTATCTATCTTTCTATCTATCTATCTATCTATCTATCTATCTATCATCTATCTATCCCCTAACATCTACCTGTTTTGAGAACTCTCTGGGATGATTATCAAAGTGATTTTACTAGTTAATACTCTCAGAAAATGCCAATAAGAGTCCTCATTTTATACATTCATGTCAACACTTGCTGTCAGTTCTGATGGTAGCTCTTTTCATTGGCATGAAATGAAATACAAAAGTAGCTTCAATATATATTTCTCTGATGAGTAAAGATGTTTAGTACATTTTAAATTATTTGCTAACCATTTGAATTTCTTCTTTCTGAAATATTTTTCTATAAAATTTCACATACCATTTTTATAAAGCTGTTAATCTCATTAATATATATTTTTAAACTTTGTATATCATAAACAACAACCCTGTCAGATAAGTAATTGACAAAACTTTTTCTTGTTATTTGAACTATATATTTCAGTTTTCTTTGCTATGAGGAAGTCTTTTAGTTTTGTGAGTTACCATTTGATAATCTTTGGTTTTATTTTCAGTTCTACTGGAATCTTATTCAGTAAGTTTTTAACCTGAACCTGTGCATAAAAACATGCTTGCTAATTCTTCTGTAGAAAATTTGAGGTATTGAGTATTTTGTTGAGATCCTTAATCTTTTGGCAGTTGAATGTTGTACACAGTGAGCTTTGAAGGTCCATTTTAATTACTTCTGCTTATTGAAATTCAGTTGTCATTCTTATTGGAATCCATTTTATGGAACTAGAAATTTTTAAGGAGACACATCTTAGATTCTTGCCTTCTTTCCCTATTCTTAATGTGAGAGCTGGGAAGGCATGGACAGTTTAGGCCAATGGTTGGACCCTATGGAGCCCATACCTGTCAGTACTTTGGAGGTTGACAGGTGGTGAAATCTGGGTCCAGTGTTTGGGTCATAGAAAGCTTCTTATCTGTTGTACATAGAGTTATCTGTGCCAGGGAGTTGCAAGGAAAAAGATTAAGCTGAGAGGTGAAGATCTGGGATTCTCTACTCTCAGTACCAGAAACTGGGCAATTGTTGTAGTAAGTTTCCCAGGCCCGTTTGGGCCCAGAGGTTTGGGAACCTGGTCCGCAACGGCTTTTGTCCCCAAAAGAAATGAATCCAACACACTTACATACTTTATACTATTTGACCCATATCTTAAGCACATTACTAGCTAGCTCTTTCATCTTAAATCAACCCATTTCTACTAATCTACCCACCATGTGGCTCAGCCCGTGGCTCACCTGTATACCTTACATGTCTGTCTACTTCGGGGGTCGGATGACAACTGACTAACTCCACCCTCCTTCTACCTGCCTGTGCTCTGATACTCCACCCACTTCCACGGTGCTCTACATAGGCCAAACCAGTCCTTTATTTACATCATACAGAGAGCATTTCCACCACATCTCCTCTTTTCTGTCTAATTAAAAAGGATGATTTCAATTTCCATATAGCAAAATTACATACAACAAAACAGCTATCAATCAAAAATTACAGTCACAATATCCAGTCTATTTGTATTCACAAAGTTAAAGAGAATATTCCATATCTAGTCTACTTGTATTCACAAAGTTAAAGAGAATATTCCATATCTACCTTATCCTTGTGAATCTAAAGTTTCGTATCTAATATAACTTAAAACTAAAAAGAACTATACCTATAATTATTAAACCTTCAACCACATCAAAGACCACAGAAGGATATAATATTATCCAAATAAACAGGAAGTGTAAGCAACTTCCAAAGTCTAGAAAACGCCAGAGATGACACCTGTCTGCCTGAACAGGATAAGACAGTCTTACCCAAAAATACCCTGCTTCTGTAGAGACTAGTCAGACATCCTAGGCCAGTAACTAAAAGGGTGGATGCTCCAGTTGTACAGAGAAGTGGTGGATGACTGTCCAGGTAGTTAACTGTCGTTGTCTTCTCCTAAATTTTGGAAGTTACCTCATCATACTTCTGACTTCAGGTATATATTTTCCTTCTCAGGTCTTGACGGTGTTGAAGACTGGATAGTTGAGGTTGTTATTACTTCACATCTCAGCAAAGACACTCAGGTATTAGAACTTTATTGTTCGAGATAAACAGTTTTGAAGCAATCCCTGTGCATTTCCTCGTATCAACATTCTAGACATTAAAATGTACTTCGTATTTGTTGTTTGTTAGTGGTAGTTTGACCTCACTTATGTTAGTACCTTTCTCTTCCCCAGACACCACTTTATGATGATCCCTATAGTATGTAGTTTTATACTTAGTTTAGAACTTTCCTGTTTCAACAAATGGAGATGTAGCAGGAAACCAGAAGCTACCCAGGTAAACTCTGATTACATCAAAGTACTGGAGCTGGGCAGGGCATGGTCAACTGGAAAGAGCGCCTGAAGAAAAGCCCCCCAGAAGGGAGAGCCCAGAAGAGGGAGGAGCCCTGCCCCTTGCTTCTGGACCTGTGGTGTGGTTGGAAAGGACCGCTAGGTTGGAATCCTTCCTACACGCTGCTTCTCCACCTTCCCCACCCCCGAACACCCCCTTTTCCTGTAAGTGATTTTTGGATAATAATCATTACTTAATATAGATCTCGCGGCAGGTTAATTACCATAATAAGCAATCAAGAAAAATTTCACAAAGGCTTTAACAATAACTGTATAAATATTTAATATTAATTTGAGAATTTTTTCTTGTTCCTTAATATTATTAATAAAATTAATGTATTATGTCTTAAATAGAGAAATCTCAGTTTATTTAAACATCATGTCATATGGCCTGAGCATTTTCTTGCATATGAATACAACTTTATATAGAAGGAATATAGACATCTTCATAGATCGTTGAATGTATGCCCTATCTGCCCAGTTTATAACATATTTAGTGCTACATTGGAAGTATGTCTTTTACTCTGTTTGTTTCTAATGATACAAGACAGAGTTCCCATAATAATATTTTATGTAAATTTTAATTAATTTTACCTTAAAGAAAGGGATTAAAAATAAAACAGTTGAATGATAGCTCCATTGTAGGCCAGAATGAATCTTGATTTTTAATATACATAGCCTGAAAGGCCTACGTGTGTGTTTATAGGATGGGAATTCTTCATGAGAGATAAGAAAAGTAAGAGAGCTACAAGGAGAGCTGAAATGATGTCCTACATAACAGAGACATGTGCAAGCACACATGCATATTTTAAGAGGTAGAAATGAGTAGAAAAATATGGCCAGATTAAGGGACATTTGACCTGATGCCAGAAAGGATGTGCTTATAGCAGCATCAATTACTCAGCCTATAGTGGGTTAGTAATACTGACATTTCTTGAGCTTAGAGTTGCAGGTAGCTGGACAGAAATGAGTAATGTATCCCTTGCTATTACATGACTGTAATTGCTAGCAAAACTGGCAAATATATGAATGAAACATCTACATGTAATTTTAAACAAATGAA
The DNA here is from genome assembly GCA_004025045.1 of Sigmodon hispidus. Classification (NCBI taxonomy): domain Eukaryota; kingdom Metazoa; phylum Chordata; class Mammalia; order Rodentia; family Cricetidae; genus Sigmodon; species Sigmodon hispidus. The sequence continues at coordinate 32,779 of PVIH01015745.1, forward strand.
GAAAAATATTGTTAAATGTTAGTCACAGGTACCGGGCTCTGTAAATCCTATATATTTTATCATGCATCACTTGGCCATTTCAAGATTTTATACAATATGATCTTAAAGCAAAAATGCACATAGTAGCACAGGAACTAATAAATTGCCATTTTCCCATGACTACATGAACACAAGTAAGAGAAGTGAGAGCTGTTTGTTTTCAATATTCCTCTTCATCCCCTCACCACAAACCACTTCAAAACAAATTATGTGAACCTCTGTCCAATTTCCTTAACTCCAGGAATATCTCTCATTTCATGGATGAGAATGGATAAATGCTAAGGAAAAAGAAAATAGTACAAAGGTATGAAGATACAAACCCCTTGTGAGGTGGCATAAGTGCCTATGGAAACTCATTAGGTGCCCTTCCCACCAGCAGTAAATCAGCCTCATGAGGGGCCATTGCAGAGGAAGATGGGTACATTATGATCAATTGCTGAGGGGAGTTAAAGAGCAGAGACCAAGTCAGTTCCATCATATTAGTAATAATATTAGTTCTGTGGCTGTTCATTTATGTGGTTTGTTCTCACTAATCAAGGAAGAAAACACTCCAATGAGTCTATGCAATGATTCAAAATAAGATTTCTCGGAGCTTAACCAAAGGCAAAGAAATGATACATTAATTGACCATCTAAATTTATTTTGTACTGAAATAGAGCATAAATCAATGATAATTAAATAATATCTCTTTGAGTTTGATTTAATTTCAGATATGTACAGAGGACTGAGAAGGAAACATGATGTAACAGGAAGTTTCATGGTTCCTGATTTCAAAGAATTTTATTTTGCCAGTTCCTCCTATGGAGTGAGTGTGTTGGCTGTGTCTTTCTCCAGCATTTCCTATGTCTTTGTGCCATAAGAAGCATCATTTCATGTGAGAGATTAAGTAATTTTTAGTTTTCATCTGATATCGTTCTTGTCCTACTCTACATGGCTCTGCTGTTCACTTGTGACTAGCAGCTGAGCTGAGGCCAGCCTGCCACTGCAGGGTCATTTCTTCATATGCTGCCACATTGCATCAAGCTGAACCCGAGGAGGAAGCTTTAATTAGGACTTGCAGTACACGTGTTCTGCTCCAGATTCGACAACTTCATGAAGAAAGCAGCAGGTACTCATTAAAAAGCAAGTAAATACAGCTTCGCTAACGTTGGGATCTGGAGCAGTGCTGAACACAGAAGTTGACTACAAAGCCTGCAGTGAGGACAGTCACCTGTTGCTCCACGGAGGAATCTGTGGACCTTGTCTGTAGTTTCAATGACTTCTTTTCACTTCTGTTTCATTTTCAATAAGAATACTGATTTATAATTTGTCCCTCATGTTCAGAGCATACCAGATCATGGCAGTGCCTATCATGTAAATTTGGTTGTCTTATAGAATAATTATAGACATTTTCTATTGAATGTTCAGTCTACACCAAGCAGTATTTTTAGAGTAGTAGGGAAATTTACAGTATTTTTGCACAGTGTTATTATAAATATAATGGGAGATATATTCTCATATTATTTTGTTATTATATGGATCAAATAAATCTATTTAGACCCAAGATGCTAGGTTTCAAGTTGCTGAATTGAACTTATAAGTAAGTTCTAGACTGCACTTTTGTTACTCAGGGCTGAAGAATTGAATCATCAGTGTAATGGAACTTTCTTTGTTAGTCTGGGTACTTCTCCACTCGTAGACAGCTCATCCTTCAGACCTTCTCATTTTAAGTATCACTCTACAGAATGCAATGGACACTATCAGTAGTTACTTGCAGCTCTTTCAGAGATAAACATGTTGACTGTCTATCTGCTTATTTCAATTTTCAAATTCATGTGAATCTTTTGGAATTACCTTGCAATTATTATCATCCCAATCATATTTGCAAACATTTTTATCATCAGTGATAATATGATCCTATTCTGCTTTCTTTTCAGTTTTATATATTAGGTACATTTTCTTCCAAAAATTTATTTCTGTCAAGTAGAATTAAATAACAAAATGAATCCATCTAGAAATCTTGTCTTATATTTTAGGGGTAGAGACTATTAGATCTATAAACATTATAACCTAGATCATCTAACTTGGGATCAGGCTATCTCCTTTTTGGCAGTTAGAATCTGGGAACATTAAAATCACCAAATAATAAATATATAATTTAAAAAAAAAAGTTTGCTTCTAAAGACCCAAGTTTTTAACATGTTTCAGTCAATTAGAGACAAGAGAAAGAAGAAGCAATCTTAAAAAAATTTGATGAATAGCATGTATTGTTTTGGAACAGGTTATTTATCCCATGCTTGAATCATAGCAATAAGTTCTTGACAATAGATTTGTTTATATTCTTATTTCCGCATTTTACATAGCTATTGTATATTTCCCTTGTGAGGTCTGGCTGTTGTACACATTATGACTAAATGTTAAACTTGGATTAATGAGCAAAACCCATGGTTTTTACCTGACTAAAAAGCGTAAGGATTTATAAAGAACAGAGAGCCCAGGTATATATTTTAGAAGGACATTAGTTGAACAGCAAACAAACAAAAATAAAAGAAATGACTCCCCCCACCAAAAAAAAAAGAGTCTGGGAACATATATCAGACCTAAGTTAATGTACTTCTGGAGAATTTGGTATCAAATTAATTAATTTTTTATTTATGTTTCCAACAAGAGCAGGACTCTGTCACTGGTATGGGATATTCTTCACATTCTGAAGGGTTGCATTCTTGACTTTGAGGTGAAACCATCCAAGTCCTTATCAAGTCTTCTAAAAGTCCTTTCGCCCTTCTGCCCTTCCAAGATGTTCAAAGTAACAGTAAAAATGTGATACCTATGAGAATAAGCTATCGCTTACACAGTTTGATTACTCTCTGAAAAGAAATGTATATGGGTGCTTTCCTACATATATGTGTCTGTACACCATATATATAATTGGTTCATAAGAATATTATATGTTTTTTCTACCTGTTTATGATATGAAAACTCTACAATTAATCCTTGCATATATATGTATATATGCTTGTAAATATAGAAATATCCATGTTGATGGTAGATCAGCTTACAAAAACATTCATCTAATTTAGAAAACTCATCATTAAAGTTATATGCCCATTATATGGTATGAAATTTTATATTATCCAAGTATAAATTAGAAAATTAGATCTGTTAGGAAATTTTAAGATACATGGATGATAATTATATTGGGGGTATATATGTATTTGTGTGTGTGTGTGTTGTGTATATGTATGTACACGTATCTATAACCATGTCTTTATGTAAGGGCACATGCATACATATGGATGCATAAAAAGATTATAAGATTTTAATATAGTGTACTGTGAGAACTCATTACACAATACCTAAAGTAATTGATTTATTGGTCTTTAATTTGGAGCCATAATGTCAATAGAGAAGACAGAGCTGACAGGATAATTTATACTGTAGGTGGCAGAACCTAGAAAACTTGGAAGCTGCAACATCTCTATTTTTCTTTATATCTATTACCAATTTAAAACAGCAACATTAAAGGTTGGGGTTATTCTACAAAGAAGGAGGTTGGTATCCTTCAACTTAGACAAATTTTATGGCTGACCTCACAAAACAGAAGTTGAAGAAGGAAGTTCAATAGACAACTGAAATTCTGTACACCTAACAGCTAATTTAACAAACCAGGGTAAATCTGCTAACAGATTAGTCACTGGTCCAGGAGATATAAACAACTTAGTACCAGACAGTGACCCTGTCTGAAGGCAAAAGTAATACTCTTGTAAATTAATTTCTTTATTACAACTTTTATGAAAACTAAGCTAAGTTAACAGAGAGAGTTCTGAGCAATTCAATTCATCCTTAGTTGAGAGTATGTGATACAAGCCTTTGTTGTCATATATAGTGTCAAAATCAGTTTTAAAGCCACTACTGTGTTGTTGTGATATATTTTATATTTAAGAAAATCAGCCCGTGATATCAGAGAATGTAATCACTCACAGTCAAGCCATAAAAGCCAGAGTGGTGACTCATGCCTTTAATCTCATCACTCAGGAGACACAGACCTTTCTGTATTCTTGTGAGTTCACAGCCTAACAACCAGAACAGTGGTAGCTCAAACCTTTAATCCAAACACTAGAATTATGAAGCAAAGTTGATCCCTGAAGTGAAGCAACTGAGCAGGAAAGGTATTTAGGAGAAGAGGAGCAGAGATTCAGGCATTCTATATAAGTGACCATCCAGGCTGAGGACTCTTATGATAGTATTTTCCTCATTTGGTTTGAGAAGTTAGTTGACTGGATGAGAATCAACTGTGGTCTGTTTCCTCTCTCTGATATTCCAGCTTTTCCCCAGTATCTGGCTCTGGGTTTTCACTATATACTACCTAGTATTTGACTATCTCAGTCAGTGAGCATGAGACTCTTCATCTCAGGGTCAACTAGAGTTTTAGGACAAACTTTTCTCTTCCTATTGTTGTTATTCTCATTCCTGAAGCCCTGATACATTCCCAACAATGGGATTTCAGCACAGCTGTGTGAGGACTTCAAGTTTCAGAGTTTGTGGCTGTTATGTATGTTTGATATGTTTCCTTTTTTATGTAACATTCTTGCTAGAAAGTTAACAACTCCAACTTTCTTTTTTATTATTATTATGAAAAAAGAAGTCACATTATCTATCCTTGTATATCCTTATTCAAGATCACTTCTCCCTCCCACCATATCGGGTCATTCTCTCTTCTCCACTTCTCCCCATCCCCCCATGGGCAGGCGGTCCCAAGGTCCCAAGGTTCCAATATTTCTTAGTTCAGCCTCCACTCCTGGCAAATCCAGTTTTCTCCCCCCAACCTCAAGACTGAGTCAAGTGTTCCTCTAGGGGGAGTGGGATCCAAGGAGTCAGTCCAAGGTGTTTCTGATCCCAAGCTGTTCAGTGGTTGTGGTTTGCAGCTTGGGCATGCTTTGCTTTTGTATGTTTGTTTGTTTGTTTAGAGTTCACAAATGAGTGAGTACATCCCCTGCTTATCTTTCTGGGTTTGTGATACCTTGCTCAGGAGGATATTCTCCAAATCCATCCATTTGCCTGCAAATTTTAGTATATCATTTTTTTCTTATTGCTGAGTAGTACTCCATTGTGTAGATGTACCATAGTTTGTTAATCCATTCTTCAGTTGAAGGGCATCTAGGTTGTTTCCAGATTCTTGCTATTACAAATAATGCTGTTATGAGCATAACTGAGCTAATGCCATTGGACAACTCCAACTTTCTAACCTTAATTTCTAATAGCTTCTCTTAAAGTCAACTTTATGAAATATACATGAGTAAAGGTCACTTATTCTTCTATAATCATCATTATTTATGCCATTGTTTATAATACACCAATATAATTTATTCTGGTGACAATTATGGTTATAACACATAAAGGAGTTTTCAGAACATTTTTATGTTCAAGTTGGGCAATTATAGGTTACAAATGGGATTGATATTTGTGGATAAGACAGATGCCCACATATTTAGTGCAGCACAGACCAGAAGGCTGAACTTTAGTATGTATTAATTTCAGTTATCAATATATATATACATATATATATATATATATATGCTGTGTCTGATATTATATGAAGCTTCTGTTTGGAAGGCTCCTTGTTACTTTCTCATTCTCTTCTCTATAAACTAAAATTCCAATGATGCGATATAATCAAGTCTACTTAACAGTTAGAATGGTGTTCTCAAACACTTAATATGATCACCATCAACTAGGACCTGTTCATATTCCCTATCTTTATAGAAACACGCTGCACTCATCAGACTAAGAGGTGACACAATGAGTCAGAATAAAGGCAAGTCCTATATCTTTGCTGTGTTTATCAAAAGTGAAAAAATGTATACGAATATCTGATGACTCTTAGTACATACATAGTGAGTAGAGAATACAGTTAAAGGTCCTTGTTAGCAATAGAAGTAGCTCCATTAATAAAAGTTAACCCATCATCATTCCACTATCTGAAAATAAGACCAGGAACCCTTTTTTATGGTGATTACACAAATGTGAATTGGCATGTTGAGAGGCCGAAGGAAACTGTTCCAAGTGACTAAGAGAGTAGAAAGATAAAAAATTATATTTTCATGGACAGGTATGGTTTGTATAGTAAGAAAACTTAGCGTGTATATATCTTGGAGAGGAGTGTAAGACACAGCATAATTTTAGTTCAGTTATGCCATATTAGCTAGTAGGATCATCTAGTAGGGATATATATAAACATATATATATGGATATATATCAGTGTGCTTTGGGGAAGTCTCATTATTTCATTTCATTTAAGCATAGTACTAGGAGGTATATAGGCATTATAATATACCCAAGGAAGAAAGGCTAGATCATGTTAGTTTAGGAGTTGACAATAAAAGACTATGAAAGAATATGGAAGTATAGTAAACTCCATTTTTCATACCAAATCTCTTTTTGAAAAACAATTGTGTAGAAAAATTAAGTCTCTGACTTAAATATTTTTCTACTTGTAATTCAGCTAAATGCATCTAAAAATATTTTAAATACCTAGGAAATTAAATGTGTATCTCTGTTTTTAATGAGCTTTAAATGTTTAAAATCTAAAGTCAAAAGGAAAGTTGAATTATCTGAAGCATTTTTTTTCTCAGAGTTTATTATAAGTGTTTTTTTTCTGACAGTAGAGATTTATAAAAGTATTAGTTCTTTCAAATATATAGATATATTTATTTATCATATGATATAAATTAAAAAAGTAGGTATGAAGTATTTATATTCATGTAATTTTCTTTGCAATAAAAGTCATGAAATATTTTTAGGTTAGAAAATAATAGTTACAGGTTATGGCTACTCTTAGTAACTTTAGATGTAGGTGAATATGAATAGATTTATCTAAAACTGTCCTTTTCCTTCAAGAGCAAAATCCTTCCTATACTAATTGAAATATAGATACTTTTCAGTTTGTAGAGTTTTTGCCATATTGCAGCCCCCTTTAACAAATGTATGGGAGAATTGTCTAATAGCAATTGAGTCTGTAGTTTAGAAGTCCTACAGTTGAATTTACAATAAAAGTATTCTAAAATATCTTGATTTCATGTATTTAGTCTTATGGAGTTTTCAATGGGGTAAACACTCCAAAGGCAAATTCTCACTAATAATCTACTTGGTGACCTCCTTCTAAGTCATGTCTCCTTGTTAGTTGGTAATAAACATTTTGTTGTTGTTGTTCTAGGCAGAGTTTGACTCTCAGAACATTATGGTATAATGACCAGAACAGCATAATTAACTTTAAGAAGCATTTTTACTAGACATGTGTCTCATAAATAAATACCTGGCAGATTATAAGACAAAGATTTTGTTTATCTTTAATATGACATATGTCCTTACACGGTTACTTCTAATTAAACTTCAGAAAATCCTGTCATAGAGCAATATTTTAGCATAGATCAAGAACTTCTATTCTTTCAACTTATCCCTCAGTATCCTTTTCAGCAATAAAACACTGAAATCCTTGAGTAGAACATCAGGAAAAATGTGCACATGCTTGAGAAGTTGTTGCTATTCTCTGTGACTCTGACAGGCATAGAACACAGATGAGCTGAAGATGAAAACAGCCGTAGGGAAAAGTAAAGAAGGACAATGTAATCTTCAAGGCTATGGGTAAAAGTAAGAAGAGGTACCAATTCTTGAAGTGTTGTAATGGTTTAATGTTCATAAAATCTTTCAGTACCAGTGATCAGTGGTTCATTCCTATACTTGTTCTTGTACTTGTGTTAGGGGAGACTTTTGAAAATGGTTGTATCTATGTATAACAAGACATAAGAAAATTACTAATGGTTTCAGAAAAACAATGTTTTAGAAACTAAACAAACTACTAATGTCTTTTTATACTGTGCTTAATTGTTATGGTACTTTCATAATCAAGGTCACTCAAGACTCATTTCAAATTGGTCAGCATAGATAAATAGAAAATAAGGGCTACTGAAGTTACATGTCGCTTTTAGAGCGTATGCTAAGCTTTTTTTAATACATTAATTACAGGATGCTCAACATTGAATTATGGTACTACTCAGTATGCCAAGATGGCTCATTAAAGAGCAAATTTTATTATATATTACATGCTTTATGCTTTTCACACAAACTTATTACACCACTCAGATAAGGTGATCTCCAAAAGCACATTAGACTAATGTTCCTGAAACTCTGGCTAATGTAAGTTTTATTGGATCAATGTAGCCAAAAAAAGGTCACATAATGATTTGTTCTGATGATGATTTGCTAAAAGAAAAATGTAATTAATTAGTTATTGTTAAATATTTGACCTTGAAATAACTTCTATGCCTTTGAGATTTATTGACATCACATTGCCACAAAGAAAAGAGAGAATTGGATGGTTTTGCCAGTTTTTAATATTTTAAATTTCCAGAAATAGGGTAAGGAAGAAACATTGTAGAAAACTTATCTGCTGCCTATTGTGATGCAAAAGTTTAACCTTTTTTTGTCCCACAAAAACTGTTGGAGCTTCCATCATCCTGACTTGCCAGAAATTTAGAGAGGTTATGTAACTAATCCAGTTGCCCAGCTACTTTTATATGAAGTTCAAATTTAGAGTCAGTACTTGGATGAAAAGCTTGTCCATTACATGGGAATTAGATTGTGATTCTTCAGAAGCAGCAACCACTTACAAATGTAAACAGAATCCCTCTTCTTTGAAAAAAAAAATATATAAGCAATCTCTAAATTGTATTCTTTTGTTTTATTTAGATTTTTTTTATTATTTTACGTAACAACCGCAGTTTTCCCTTCCTCTCCTGCTTCCACTCAATCCTCAGCTTCCCCCCACCTCACCTTCTCCTTCCATTCCTTAGAGTGGGTAAGGCCTCCCATGGGGATTCAACAAAGTCTGGCAAATCAAGTAGAGGCAGGAGTAAGAGCCCCTCACCTTGCCATGCATCAAGGCTAAGCAAGATATTTATCCCTTTATAGGGAATGAGCATCAAAAAGCCAGTTCATGCACTAGGAATAAATCATGATCCCACTGCCAGAGGTCCCACCAACTTCCCAAGCTACGCAATTGTCATTTATATTCAGAGGACCTAGTTCAGTTCCCTGAAGGATCCCCGCTCTCAATCCAGAGTCAGTGAGATCCCAGTATCTTGGGTCAGCTGACTCTGTGGGTTTCTCCATCATAATCCTGACCCTCATTGCTCACATAATACCTCCTCCCTCTTTCCAACTGAACTGGGAGTTCAGCCCAGTGCTTAGCTGTGAATCTCAGTGTCTGCTTCTATCATCAGTTGCTGGATGAAGGTTCTAAAATGACTATGAGGATGATCATCAGTTTGAGTACAGAGGAAGGCCAGTTCAGGTATCCTCTTAACTAGAATAGCTTGGAGTTTTACCTTAGGTTATCCTTGTGAATTCCAGGTTTCTTCCTAACCCCAAACTGGCTACCTTTATCAAGATATCTCTTTCTTTGCTTTCCCTCTCTGTCCCTCCCAGAAACCAACCATCCTGTTTCCTCCTGTTCTCTTCCCAACTCCCCAGACACCCTTCCAAACGTTTTCCCAATTTACTCAGGAATTTTCTTCTATTTCGCCTTCCCTGGGGAATCCATGGATGTCTCTCTAAGGGTCCTTCTTATTATCTAGCTTCTCTGTAGTTGTGAATTTTAGCCTAGTTTTCCTTTGTTTTATGTACTTTTGAGTGAGTACCTACCATTTTTTGTTTTTCTGGTTCTGAATTACCTCACTCAGGATGGTTTTTTCCTAGTTCTATCCATTTGCTGGCCAATTTTATTTCAAGATGTCTTTTTTTTTCTGAGTAATACTTCACTGTATAAATGTACTGTACTATTATTTTTTATCCATTCCTTGGTTGAGGGATATCTAGGTTGTTTCAAATTCTGGCTATTACAACAATGCTGCTATGAACATAGTTGAGCAAATGTCCTTGTGGTATGGATGTATATCCTCTGGGTATATGCCCACAAATGGTATTGCAGGATTATTAAGTAGTTTGATACCCAGTTTTTTAGAAGCTTCCAATCTGATTATCAAAGTGGCTGTTGAAGTTTACATTCCCACCAGCAATGAAGGAGCATTCCCCTTACTCCACATCCCCTCCAGCATGATGACAATTGGGCTAGTCTCTGGTTTATGAGTATAGCAGAATATAATTAGGAATCATGTTGTTGACTTTGTCTTAGGTCTTTTATCCAGCATCTAGTTTCTGGCTCTCCAGGCAATATCACTATTGGGCTCTCTCTTCAGGTATTGGCCTTAAGCTTTATTGTTCATTGATTGGTCACTCCTATAAGATCTTTGCCACAGTTATTCAGCATATCTTGCAAGCAGGACAAGTTGTGAGTCAAAGGTTTAGAAGCTGGGTTGATGACAGAATCCCACCACTAAAAGACTTGTCTGGATACAGATAATGACCAGCTCAGGGTCTGTATTTCCCATTACCATGAATCTTTACTAGAATCACCCTCAAAGATTCCAGTGAGGTTGACTTCACTAGTTTTCTACATTGCCCTTTTTTAAAAGCATATTTTCTGGAGACATTTAACAATTTTAAAAATAATTTAACATACTATTATGTTAAAAATGTAATTGGGGCTAGGTATAGATATGCCAAACACAAAATCATAGTATTACTTTTAATATATTTTTATTTTATATTTAATGAAGCTTATTATTTTTTATTTTGAAAATTTTATAAGCATATATAATGAAAATCATATTTATACTTTATTTTCACATCTCATTTCTCCAAACATACCCCCCCACATATTTATTCCTTTATTTTTTTAATGACTCACTAAATTCAGTTAGTGTTGCCCATATGTGCATTAGACTGGGGCCATCCACTAGAGAGTGGCAAACCTGCCAGGGGTTACTTCTCAAAAAAGAATAAAAGAATAATTCTCTTATCCTCAGAAGCTATTAACGTCTAATTGCTCCTCAACAAGGCCTTAAAAAATATCTATCCCATCGAAGCTGGCTGTTAAGCCCCTTTGATCTTCTATAGATCTTATGGAGATAACCACAGGAAGTATGAACTCATGATAGCTGTATTATATACAGAAGAAAGTATTTTACATTACTGCTACAACAGTCCCCAGCTCTAACATTCTTTCTTCTATCCTTGCAATGCTCCCCAAGTATATGTGGTGATGGATTTAATATGCACATCCCATAAGGAAACGCTAGTCTTTGCCTGCTTATCCTTTCTTTCACTAGCAAGATCATTACTTCAATGTAATTTTATTTCTCTCCACTACTCTCAGTCCATATCCATCACTTCCCCTCTCCTCTAGATCCACTTCTTCTATTTCCCTTCAGAAAAAAAAAAAAACTCTCCTAGGAATATTAAATTAATATAGCACAATACTTTACAATAAGACCAGGCACAGATTTTCAAATCAAAGTTCTACCAGTCAAGCCAGTATGAGGTAAAAAGTCTCAATAGCTGGCAGGAGTTAGAGACAATGCCTACTCCCACTGTTAGGAGTCCTACAAGAACACAAAGCTACACAATTATAACAAACACACAAAAGGCCTAGGTCAGACCCATGTATTTTCCTGTACTTATTTCCATTTATGGAAGAAGAAAGCATCTCTGATGATGGCTTAGACAGACACTGATCTATGAGTATAGGTGAATGTCATTGGGGTAATTATATTGCTATATCTCATTCTTGAAACAGTAGTATTTGGTTTTCTCCTAGTTTCCAGGCCTATCTAGTCTCAGGTTCTTGGCAAAGTGAACAGTCTCAGAGATAGCTTTATCTCATGGAGTGGATCTTCATTCCTTTTATATAGTGGTAGGTTAGTCCCACTAGTTTTGTACCACTATTGTAATAGTACATCTTGCATGAAGGTTACCATTGCAGATCAAAAGAAAAATTTTTCAGCTGAGTTGGTGCTTATCTTTCTCCTTTGACAGTTTGCAGAGAAACTCCCAGTAACACAAACACTACTCAGTAGGGCTGAAGGCTCTAAGTAGGCACCAGCTTGACGTCTCTATATTCAGTCTATTATGTAGATATTATCTTCAGTAGTAATGATTTACCATCACTTCTGGAGAAGAACCAATATGTACTAGGCAAGAGCCTGAAGTATTTGGGGGGATTCTGTGTGACTCTATTAGCCGAAAGCTCAATTAGATACAAGCTATTCCCAAAACTACAAGCTTCATTTGGTAATAGAGATGTCCAGTTTGGGCTTTGTCTCCCCTGTTATTTGCAAATTCCATTTAGACCTCCTTTCCTGTATTAAATTTCTATGCAATCATTCAAATGACACTCATACCCCTCTTCCTTCTTCCTCCCTATTTGATCCTCCCATTCCAGCCCCGGTTCTATCCACCTCTCCTATTTTAAATTCCTAAAATGATCCAGTTCCTTCCCACACCCTAGAAACTTGCTCTATACTTAGCTTCTATGGTTATGTGGATTTTAATTTGCTTATCAAAGACTTCACAGGTAATATCCACATATAAATGAATGTATACCTTACTTGTCTTTTGTGATATGGATTACATGATTCTCAGGATCAGCTTTTCTACTTACCTGAAAATTTAATGATTTCATGTCTTACAACTGAGTAATAGTTTGTTGTATAACATTTTATTAATTCATTGACATACATGTAGTATTTCTCAGTTTCTAGCTATTATTAATAGAACATCAATGAACATGGTTTACTAAGAGTCTCTATAGTGGGATGTGGAGTTCTTTGAGCATATCTAGTTTAGCATTTACATCCTGTCTCAGAGAGAAAATGTAATTGTATTGTCTAGTGTATATGATTGCTATTGTTAGAATTTGTTGGGTTTATTAGAAAATACTTTTGTTTGAAATCAGTTATGAAGAGGTTCACTTTTTTTTTCTAATAAGGAAATCAATAGAGCAACATAGACTGAAAACTTTGCAATAGTTATCATCTTCTGACTGCTTTTACATCTTATACTATAGTATAGCCATATAATGGTCACATGTTTTGAAAAACAGGTAACTGCCAGCAAGTAGCTTGAAAATCAATGTGGCAAGCAGGATTCAATGAAATAATCTTTCAGAACCTATTTTTTACTCTCTAACATGCAAAAAGAACCCCACCAACTGCAGCATTCTTAGTCATAAAGGGGACATCTGCATATCCCCCTCCAATGCTCAAGAAACACTAAAGGAAGAGAGCCAAGAAACAAGCAATGAAAGATCTAGAGATATACAGTAAAAACTCATCTTCAGCAAATAATATAAGGATATACATGGTTAAAAAATGTGACTTTATTCATAATAATAAAAAAGAAAAACAAGTACAAAAAATCTTGCCTTTGCACTTGTGAATTCTGAGTTCTGATTATATTCACAAAATGTATTACAAGTTTGAGTACATCAGCATTTCATCATGGAGATAGACCTATGAGCCCTCTAATATTATTGGTAGCAAATGCTTTCTTGAGAAGGGTTTTTTTTTTTTACTCTAGTAGTATAGCCATTGGTATGTCTCCCATGTTCTGGTAAATAAATCTTCAGTTATCTTATGCAAACAACTCTAAACTTAATGGGTCACACACAAAAAGAAGACATAAAAATAGGAGAGGTTTTAGGAAAAAGTATTTCAGCAAGAGAGTGAGGGGACATGATAAAGGGCAATGGAGATGAAAATGACTAAAATTCATTATGTACATGTATGAAACTGTCAAAGAGTAATAGTAATACTACCACTAACCTTTATCATTTTTATCCTTTCTGAGTCTCAGAGTTAATGAAATATTAATTTAAAATCAATTCCATTTTGCTGAAGGGTAAAATTTATTGATAACCACATTTTACCAGAGTAATACCACCTGGTTTCTTATTTTGGAAGTTACCAACCTTTTCTACATTCTTCCTTTTATATGCTATCATAAAAATCAGTAGAGAATAGGAATATGTGTCAAACTCTTGTTACTGAGATGTTGTTTTAAATCGGAAGAAATCAATCCTTCATATCATATTGCCTGGATCTATAGCCAGAAACATCTCTCAGTTATGAGAAGAAAATAGCTCTGCAACTAAATAAAGTAAACTGGGATGGAGAGATAGTTAGGAGAACATTTATTTATTTATTTATTTATTTTTCTTTTTTAAAATATTTATTTATTATGTATACAGTATACAAAAGAGGGTACCAAATGTCATCATAGATGGTTGTGAGCCACCATGTGGATGTTGGGAATTGAACCCAGGACCTCTGGAAGAACAGTCAGTGCTCTTACCCTCTGAGCCATCTCTCCATCCCCTGCATCTTACTTTCAATAAAACATTTTAACTCAAGAAGAGGAATTCAGATCTCAGCTCTACTGCTTCCTAACTGAGCAAACATATTAAAAGACTTAACGTCTCTTAAGTCTCTGTTTCCTTAGTTACACAAAAAAGGTACCAGCACCTAAGTGGATGAATTTAGAAAACCACTGAAATGTACATAGTACCTGACAACTACAGGGTACTTAACTAAATGCGTCACTACCTACAGTTGCTTTTAGGGTATTTTAAACAAAAAGCACAGTATAAGAAAAACTCATAAACCTTAAGGTGACCAAATACCCAGAATACTGCTTGAATGTACAGAAATAGTTTTGTGTAGGGGATTCATAAGATCTATGAATTCATTGCTATGAGCTCATAATAAGAAAAAGACCCGCCCATTGCTTCCGGTTCCACTCCCGGGACTGAGTGCTATCTGCAGAATCCCAGCACACTCTGGAGCAGAGGCAGGTAAACTCTGCCCCAGACCACATCCACAGCTCCTGCTGAGGTAATTTGTACGGCTCCTCACCACAACCTCGAACTGAGCAAACCAACAACTGCAGGGGTCTCTGAAAGACAGATTCAGACCCCGCCCAGAGGTGAGGTGAGGAGGGGACAAGAGGCCTCAGCACCTATATCCCAGCATGGGAGGGAGACTTGAACTCACATTGCTTCTGGTTCCGCTCCCGGGACCGAGTGCTGTCTGCAGAATCCCAGTGCACTCTGGAGCAGGGCCAGGCAAACTCTGCCCCTGACCACATCCAGAGCTCCTGCTGAGGAAATTTGGACGGCTCCCCACCACAACCTCAAACTGAGCGAACCAACAACTGCAGGGGTCTCTGAAAGACAGAATCAGACCCTGACCAGAAAGGTGACAGGAGGCACACAAACCCGAGTGCCACAATTGACCAGGACCCATCTAATCGTGAACCACTGAAGCCATGGGCAAATGTCAGTGCAAAAATTACATAATACTACAAAGGACAACAGAAGAGAGTGGCGAACTTACAAATACAAGACCTGAACTGACCAATGAAGAGGAAACAGAAGGAAGCAACACCAAAAATTCCTTTTTGAGGATCATCGAAGCTCTCAAGGAAGATATGAAAAAAAGCCTTAAAGAAATAGAAGAAAATACAAACAAAAAATTGGAAGAGATGAACAAATCTATGAAAGAAACATGCCAGGAACTAAAAGCTGAAATAGAAGCAATAAAAAAGGCGCAAAATGAGGCAAAAATGGAAATAGAAAACCTGAAGAAAAAAGCTGGAACTACAGATACAAGCATAACAAACA
>PVIH01015746.1:0-48369 GCA_004025045.1 Sigmodon hispidus
CTAAGCAATATTGGGGCAGTGGGACCATGGGACTGCCTGCAGTCTGCCCAGGGATGGGAGGGGGATTTGTGGAGAAGAAAGAATGACCTGATGTGGTGGGAGGGGGTAGGGACCTTGAATAAGGATATACAAGGTTAGAAAGTGTGACTTCTTTGTTAATAATAATAATAATAATAATAATAATAATAAAAGAAAAAAAGAGAAAAGGGCACAAGAACATCCTTATACACACTTCTGCCATTTGAGCCACAGCATTAAATCTATGCTAGCTGATTATAGACATGGTCATTGAGTCCTCCCTATGTAGCCCAGGTTGGCCACAGACTAGTGATGATGTTCATATACCACCCATTCCTAGTACATTTTTCTCCATTTTGATTGTAGTGGCAATGGTGACATAATTATATGCATTTGACAAAGTTCACAGAGCTGAACACCACAAAGAGGTAGTGCCATTGCACATGAAGTAAGAGAGAAGTAACAGTGGGGTTGATGTGTGGCTTGGTGGCAGAGCAAATAGAAGGCCCTAGGTCCTATCTCTTGAATCACAAACAAAAAAGAGAGAGAACTGATGCCTGTCCATCTTAGTCTTTCTAATGAAATCCCAATCTTACTAGTCTTTTTTTTTTTTTCAATTTAGGAAATTGTTCCTCTCATGTACATTCCACAAGAAGCATCTTTTGTAGTGCTGAGATTCAAACTGTGGGCCTTGTACATGATAGGCAAACACAGGGCTCTATACTGAGTTGCACTCCCAGATGAGATTTACCTTGTCCTTATGTAAACCAAATGGTCATCTGATTCTTCATATCTCTCATTTGTTTTAAAATGGCACCTGAGAGTATCCTGGCCGGTCTGCAGTGTAAGGGGCTATACACTGCTGCTCAGGCTCAGTTTTCTTTCTCAAAGGTGGCTTTAGGAAGGCCAGATTCAGTGTTCGTGTGAGTGCTATGTGAGGACATGATCACCAGAGGCATTGTGAAGAGCAGCAATCTTGTGGAGAGATGAGGAGCATGAAGACAACATGTTAGGTTGGACAGAAAGATCTAGGTCACCCTGAGTAGGAACAAACTGATTCTTTAAGCCCACCTCCCCCACCCTCAGTCCCTATTGTCTTCTAGAGAGACTTACATCATTCTTCCCCTGATATTGACTGGACTTCATTTGATTTTTCTCTTACCTTCAGCTAGCCAATGCCAGACCTCCTGCAGGGATACATTTAACCAACAAAAAACACAGGGTAGTGTCTTTTATATTCTTAGTATTTGTTTGGTTATAAAAATTGTCCCATTACCAGGGGCTCTTGCTGCCTATGGATTTATTTGTACTTAATTCAGCCAATGGGAAAAATGCTAGAACTATTAAGCAATATCATTTGTAATGGTGTCAGGTCTGTCGGAGAATGCTCTTATACACTGTAAATATTTGTCACTTGCAATGGTTTAATAAAATGCTGATTGACTAGAAGCTAGGCAGACAGAGAATAGAGGTGGGGTTATCAGACTAAGAGAATTTTGAGAAGAGGAAGAGCAGAAAGAGATGCCCACCAGATGCAGAAAAAGGAAGATGAGAATGCTGCACTGAAGAAAAGGTACTAAGCCACATGACTAAACATGAATAAGAATCACAGGTTAGCTTAAGAGTAAGAGTTAGCAAGTAATAAATCTGAGCCACAGGACAAACAGCTTGTAATTAATATAAGCCTTTTTGTGATTGTTTGGGACTAGATGGCTATGGAATTGGCCAGGCAGGACAGAGAAACTTGAGACTGCATGTTTCTACTTAGACAATGTGCTGAGAAGTTGTGATGAACTTCCTCCCTCTACTCGGTTTCCTTCCTGCTGGATACTGAACATCAGTTTTCAGCTCTTCCTACTATAGATTCCAGCTGAATATGGTCCCTATAGGACTCTGACATGTTCACATTGTCTTTGTCTAGCTCGGTGGTTCTCACTCTTCCTAATGCTGCAACCCTTTAATACAGTTCCTTATGTCATGATGATTCCAACCATAAAGTTATCTCATTGCTGCTGTATAATTATAATTGTGCCACTGTTATGAATCATGATGCAAATATCTGATACAGGATATCTGATATGTAAGCCACAAAGGTCTTGACCCATAGGTTGAGAACCCTGGTCGAAAGGCTCATCTTTCTTTGGTATTTATCTTCATGGGGAACACTTTTTCATCTTCCTTTTCCTTGTTCCTTGATCTTACAATAACTGAGGTTTTCCACAGGAATTTAGAATCACAGGTAATAGAATAGTCTTTAAGTCCTTTGTGGCTTAAAAAAATCACTGTGAAAGCAGATGAGATGGCTCAGCCTTTGAGAGTAGACAAGATAGCTCAGCCTTTGAGGGTAGACGAGATGGCTCAGCAGGTAAGGCGCAAGCCTGAGGAGTTGAGTTTGACCTCTGAAACTCATAGAAATATGGAACCAATACAAAGCAATCCTCTTACCAGCACAACTCGACTGTGGCATATGCACAAACATGAATAATAACTACAACAATAATAATACTTTAAGTAGGGCAGGGCTGCATCAATGCCTGAGGGCTGCACGCACAATGGTTGGGCCTGTAGGGTGATAGGCATCTGGATCAGAGTGGTGTTCAGCAGCGTTGAGCTGGAGCATGTCCTGCCCTGGGACATGCTGTCCAGCTGCATGATCACCCTGACTTTGAGCAACAATATTTAAGATGAAGAATGGTTCGTGTTTTGAATTAAAAGAAGACTTCTGTTGTCTTTGATGCAGCCAGAGGCCATGTTGATGCCCATAGTCCATGCTTCTGCCAGCTGCTGGGAGTAAGGAAACTTCTATTGCAGTAGTAATGATGACTGCAGACATAATTAAGACTGAGAGACACTGAAGGCTACTGTGACAACCTCTCCCTCAACAGTGTGTGTGTGTGTGTGTGTGTGTGTGTGTGTGTGTGTCTGAAATAGAGATGACTCGGTTTTGTTTAAGGGGCTGGCCACTGGGAGTTTGACCATGCTCCAGTGAGCATATGGACAACACAAATTGGACTTGGTAAGTTTTTTTAGAAAAAAGCATTCAAGCATGAGAGGGTGAACCATGGAGGAACAGGAAGCATATGATTGTGGTGCAATGTACAACATTCCCATGTAATTAATAAAGATATTATGTCAGGGAAATAATTAAAAAAAAAGAAAGTTAGCAAGTATAGATGAAGCTTCCAGGGTAGATTTCTATATTTTTTATGAGGCATATTCATCAATAGGAGTTTGCTTTAACTTTTGAGGCAATAACCAAGAACATTAGTATTAGTGGGAAATGTTTAGAGATTCTGTGAGATCACATTAGTCAAGAACTAAAAAATGAGATACCACATTCATTCACAATTTTATTCTTCAGTGTTGACTCATATATATTGTGTTTAGAAGAGTTAGAAAGATGCATAAAAGTTATAATCTTTAATTTTATAGCACTTTTATATACTCATACATCCACTGGAGAGAATTTTCTAATTCTAAATATAAAGCATTTTTTTCCAAAATAAAAATTTAAAAAATGATAATGTTACTCTTGGTATTTAATGTAATTTGAACAATGCTAAACCCACATATTTTAATACTTATTTAAATGTCACTAAGAAAATGTTAATTTTGATCTTTTAGTTATTGAACTTAATCTTTTGAAAATACATATTGTCTACATGATTGGAGGGAAACTGCATAGAAAATAATTGACTGATTTAACTTTTTATCTATCATCTATAAGTTCAGTGTTTTTCAATAGTGAATACCAAGCTGGACTTTTTGTTGATGGTATAGTTTAAATCTTTAAAGATTTTTATTTTAAATGGAAATCTGAATATTATGCTTATTACAATGTCCTTGACATTACATCTTTATACTTACATGTGAAAATATCAAAGACTTAATTTAAAATAAATAACACATATTAAGGTTTCTGCTTTCTATCAAGTCTTATCTATATTAACAAATACTGGTGTGAACGTTGACTGTCACAGTGGTGTTCACATGTAAATTCAGCTCTTGACAGTGGAAGGAGTTTCTGGATTTAATGTGAATTACATAGTGAGATTCTGCCTCAAAGTTTTAAGATTCAAAAACCAAATGGAATCATTTCTACAAATATTATAAAATCACCTTTCATATCCCTTTTAATCTTCTGTGTTTCCTTTAATGTTCCATATTCCCTTTAACTTGACATATCACCTTAAACCTTCCATATTAATACTATTTTCAGTGCATGTATTTCTAAAATTAATTTCTCAGACTTTCCATCAAATTATATTTTTTATGAAATGATGTGGGCACAGAGTTTTAGACTTTAATTTCTTTTCCTAAATAAAAATATTCTAGCTCATACCTTAAATCCAGAATTTATAAGATATAATTTAAACATTTGATGCATCAACAATATTAGAAATATGTTGTTATCTACCTTGATATGTTGTGGATTTTTACTCATTAAAAAAGGCTTTCTCCATGTATCTCCCTTCCCTCTTCCCAATCCCTTCAAGGCAGCCTTCTGGCCTCCCCTCATCCCCAAATCCCACCCAAAAAGGTCAAGTCCCAGGGTGGTTCAGCTCAGCATGGCATATCCACTCCAGGCAAGTCCAATTTCCTGATCCTAATATCAAGACTTGGTTAGGTACTCCTCTTCATGGAATGGGCTCCAAGGTGCCTGCCCATGTACAGGAACACAGTCTGATCCTACCACTCAAGACACAACATACTGCCCATGACGATTGATAATTGCCTACCCTTGGAGGGCCTAGCTCCTTTTCCTAATGGTTCCTCAATGGCTGTTCTTGATTCCAGAGCTTCCCAGAGCTCCAGCCAGCCATCTCTGTGGCACTTTTCATAATCCCTATCCCCTTGTTCATACAGTCTCTGCTTCTCTGCTTTGAGCTGGACCAGGAGCTTGGCTCAGTGCTCAGCCATATATCTTGCCTCCACTTATATTCATTGTTGGTTGTAGGTTTTGTGATGAAACTTAGGATTGTTATTGATTTTATTATTGGCGAAGTCAGCTGAGGCACCCCCTACACTATTCGTTAGAGACCTAGACAGGGACATCCTGTGAGTTCTTGGAGATTTCCCTAGAACCAGTCTCTTTCAAACCCCATTCTGGAGTCCTCTAAAAATAAGGGTCTCTTTCTTTTCTCCCTCTTTGTTGCTCCTTTCAGGCAACCGTCTACTTCTCTCATGATTTTTTCCCACCTTTTGTTTGCAACCCATTATGATCCCAATTTGGAAAGGAGGTCTTCTCTATTTTCTCTTCCTAGGGGGATCTCTGTATGTCTCTCTTGATTACCTTCGATTCCAAAATGTTCAGGTGGTGTGGTTTGAAGCTTGACCACTCTTTGCTTTTAGTCTAAAATCCACATGTGAGTGAGTACATCCTATGCCCATCTTTCTGGGCTTGTGATACCTCATTCAGGATGATATTTTCCAAATCTATCCATTTGCCTTCCAATTTTAGGATGACTTTTCTTTGTATTTGTTTTTTTTCCAGTTCTTTTATTTGTATTTTGTTATTATTTTTTTAAAAATCAGTATCATACTTTATATAAAAAGCAAAACATTCAGGATAGCTAAAAAAGCATAAGGAAATAAAACTTCCTTTTTCTCTAAAATACATAAAACTTAAAAGATAAAATCTAAAGCTTCTCAAGTCAGGTTAGGCTCAGTTACAGATGAGGAAACCACAGTAGGTCACAGCTAATGCCCAGGAATGCACTATGGCCACCCAAAATATCTGCTAACCAATGCTTCTACACTCAAACCAGAAGGTTTATGTGTGTGTGTGTGTGTGTGTGTGTGTGTGTGTGTTTTAAATCACTTCATTCATTCATTATCTTTTAATGAAAAAAGAATATTTTTGCTTAAAATCTACTAATGAGTGAGTGCATCCCCTGCTTATCCTTCTGGGTTTGTGAGACTTTGCTCAGGAGAATATTCTCCAAATCCATCTATTTGTCTGCAAATTTTAGTATATCACTTTTTCTTACTGCTGAGTAGTATGACATTGTGTAGATATACCACAGTTTGTTAATCCATTCCTCAGTTGAGAGGCATCTAGTTTTTTTTCAGGTTCTTGCTATTACAAATAATGCTGCTATGAACATAGTTGAGCTAATGCTTTTGCGATATGAATGTGTGTCTTTAGGCTATATGCCCAATAATGGTATTGCTGGATCCTTGGAAGAGTGATTCCCAGTTTTCTGAGAGATCACCATACTGCATTCCACAGTGGCTGAACCAGTTTACACTCCCACCAACAATGGAGGAGTGTTGAGTAGTACTCCATTGTGTAGATATACCACAGTTTGTTAATCCATTCCTCAGTTGAGTGGGATCTAGGTTGTTTCCAGGTTCTTGCTATTATGAATAATGCTGCTATGAACATAGTTGAGCTAATGCCTTTGGGGTATGGATGTACTTCCCTTGGGTATATGCTCAATAGTAATATGGCTGGATCCTTAGGGAGAGGGATTACCAGTTTTTTGAGGAATGGCCATACCACATTCCAGAGTGGCTGTATAGGTTTGCACTCTCACCAACAATATAGGGGTGCTCCCCTTGCTCTGCATCCTCTCCAGCATGGGCTGCATTCTTTGTTTTTGAAATTAGCCATTCTGACAAGTATAAGGTGGTATCTCAAATTTGATTTGATTTGTCTTTTTCTGATAGCTAAAGATGTTGAACAGTATATTAAGTGCCTTTCAGCCATTTGTAGTTCTTCTGTTGAGAATTTCTTTTTAGCTCTGAACCTCATTTTTTAATTGGGTTATTTAAAGATTAAGGATGTATAATAGGGCTGGTCTATAAACAGGTAGAGTGGCTTATTTTTTTCAATAAATAATGTAATCTCGAAGTTCAGAGTGTGATGTAATATTCCATAACATTAATATTTAACTATCATTATTTTTAGTTTTATTTCTGACACAATAAATTTAATAAATAGATTTTATTATATTAGTTTGGGAGAAAATATTGAAAATGCTAATTTTAGCAATGTCTGAGTTGATATCTTTTTACTGACATAGCTTCTGTGTTACCTATTTTTACCACTGATATAAGTCTGTCTCTGATTATCTTCAGCATGCAAAGATATAGTTTAATATAAAATATTTCTATAAAGTAGTAGACTACCATTACATACATAAGGGATTTAATCCTAAAGTAGCAAGGGAGTAACATACATATTACAAATGAGAATTACTTAAAATAAATAAATACAAAATACAACTAACGTCTGACTTTATGTCATTAAATTGTAATTTAAAAGTCTTTACCACCTTGTATAAAACTGAACTTCATTTTTAAATATCATATAGAATTGTTCTGAGTATCACTGTTCATCTTATGCAGCAAATGGGTTAAATTCACATTGGTTAGTGAAAATATTAGTAAGATACTTACCATCAAAGCAGTGCAATGCATATTCAGACAAACAGCATAAATACTTTCAGTCAGTCTGATTAAGAGTTTTCTTCAATAATGGAACTACTAAAGAATCTTGTAGATATTACAAGGGTTGGTTGCGCTTAGAAATCTGTCACTTATTCTGTTTGAAAAAAATAACTTTATTAGAAGAATTTTATGGAAATTCTCGAGCTGAAAATTTGCAGTTTCTAACAAATATACTTATATAATATATTATTTTTTATTTCTTTGTGCTCTTAGCATAGTACAAGTTGTCATGGCAGGCACCCAAGCATATAGTCCTTTAACAGACATAGCAAAAGCCAGACACCAAACAATCTGTCTTAGAAATATTTCAGGTGTAATTATAATGTAGAAATTATATGTTGGAATACAATACCTAATAAAAGTATTTGGGGGCTTCTGTTTTGATTTTTTATTTATTTTTGAATAAATTCTAATTTTTGTCCATATATCCCGTTGTTTAAAATCCCCCCTCGCACACCTCCTAGTCACTCTCTCTTCTCCCCATCTCTTTATCGCCTCCCCAGCAAGGGCAGGAGGTTCTTAATTGTAATCCCAGCACTTGGAAAATAGGCAGACTAAGCCCTGAAGCTGTCTGTGAAGCCAGCCTTGGTGATATCTACATCAATGAAAAATCATGTACATGAAGGTAAAGGTTAGTGATGCCTAATGAATAAACCTGAGCTTAGGTCCCCTAGTAATAGCATGCACACATATATTTAGCATGCATACACACTTGGTTACTTTTCCACACACAAATGTATGTCATACACACTTGCATATATCACACACATACACAGACAAAGAGAGGGAGAAAAAGTGATAGAGAGAGAGATAACAAAATGTAATGAAATATTTGATATAGAAAGTAATCGGTTCCTTACTGTTGATCATCAGCATAGTTGAAAGCATGAAATAAGCAACACAGTTTTAAAAACTTTAAGCAAAAACATATTGAGCTTTGCTACATTTTATAAGATTGATGAAATTATTTACTGAAATTTGACCACATTTTAAATCATAGTTTGTTTTATTTGGATATTGACAAAAAAAATCTTATTAATTATATGTACTTATTTTGTAATTGTTTTGAGGATGAAATGCCCTGTCCGATACAAGTTTAAATAAAATGTGTGCCAACTGGCACATTTAATAAGTTTTTTTAACATGGATAAAAAAGACTTTATTCTAAATAAATAAATAAATAAATTTTACATAAAAGAAAACAATGAGTATTATTTAATGTGCTAAAATGACCTACACCCTTTCACTAAAACTATAAATTAGCTTTAACAGTAAATGAAGAAATTCTTTGTTGGAATGCAATCTGTATTCTCAGGAGCCTTTTAACTCATGTAAACAATCCAGTCTCTACTGAGTTCCATTCTGCAAGATAGATGACTGCTGTGGAGTACACATTTTCTGCACAAATTTTGACTGATACTTTTTTATGATGTTTGTAGTATTTTTTCACTAAGCAAAGAACAAAACTAAAGGACAATAGTAAGTGCCTCATTGTCTGTACAAATCAAACATTTAATAAATTTAAAAACTTAGAATATGATTTTATTTACAAATTATATTTACTTGATGTATTTTAATTATATTCAGAATATTTCCTGAAGACTTTGGATGGCTTCTTTATTGACATCATTAATGTTTAAAAGTAACATTTTGGTGTGTGATTCTCATGGGTAGACCTGCAT
This sequence comes from Sigmodon hispidus, assembly GCA_004025045.1. NCBI lineage: Eukaryota > Metazoa > Chordata > Mammalia > Rodentia > Cricetidae > Sigmodon > Sigmodon hispidus. The sequence goes on from PVIH01015746.1 coordinate 9,156, forward strand.
TCACATCAGTTTACCTTTATTTAGTCACAATTTCTTTCTGATACTAATACTATTAAATGTAGAGTTGTGGAGCCCAGCACCATTAGATACAGCTACAGAATCATCTGCTACTTGAGGTTAGTGGGACATTGAGGAAGACAGGATAAGAAGGTTATAAGAGTCAGAGTTTCCTAGAGTTTGCTCTGACATTACAAGTGTCTAGTACACACATAAAGTCTTAACAGTGTGAATGCATAAACATGAACTTAATAAAGACAACTATAGACACACCAAAGTGAATAGGAGAAAGTCCATAAGTATCTCTGTCACAGAGATTAGGCCTGCAATTGCACAAAGCTCAAAGAAAAATCTACAGAGTGAGTGCATACTAAGAATTTTTAAATCTTTTTTATTCTTCTGTGTTCTTTTTCTGTATACTTTTTCCCTACAGCTTATATACAAACATTCTTTCAGGCAATATGAAAACTGAATATTCAAGCAATATTTAAACCAGCACACAAGCCCTTCAATGCTATACAAATAACTATAGAAATAATGACAGTAAGAAAACATTCTTTTTATTGTTTATTATTTTGTAAACCAACCAAAGTTTCTCTTCCTTCCACTCCTCCTGTTCTCTCCCTTACCTCCATTCTGTCCCCTCATTCACTCTTCAGAAAGGGTACGATCTCTCATGGGAGTCAATATAGCATGACATTTCAAGGTGAGGCAGACCAACTTCCTACCCATTCATCAAGGCTGAGTAAGGCATCCTGCCATAGAGAATACTTTCCAAAGAGCAAACTCATATATCAGGGACAGATCCTGGACCTACAACTACTATTCCCACAATCAAACAAAGCTACACAACTGTCACCCACATGCAAAGGGCCTAGGTCGGTCCAATGCTGGTTTCCTACTGAAAAACTCTTTTTCCCCATGGTTATCCCACACCAATTGGTTATCCTTAAAAAAAAACACATATAAGTTACATCATATACTCTGAGAAGTTTATATTTAACATTATATATACATGTATATACATACACATCATATGCATATACATATACACATATAATAACAAATAATGAAAAGACCATTAATTTGAATATGAGCAAGTCTTACTTTTCTAAGCATTTGCTTCCAAATAAAATCTTAGAAGAAAATTGATGTTCTGTTTGACACTTTAATTATGGACTTGGCCATGACCTTGCTACTCACTGGTATTAGTCATGAATGATCAACTAACAACTGCTGGCAGAAGAAAGGTTGCTTATTAAGTAACAGTTTCAACTCCCTATTCTAAGTTCTCTGACTAGGAGGAAATGTTTGCTGACATAGGGTTTTCTTCTAAAAATGATATTAATTTAGAATTTTATAATAATTAGTTTTGTAATTATAATTACTGAGCCAATTAAATGCTTTAAAGTAAACATGTTACTACAAAAATTAATGTAATATTTAAGGTCCTATAATCAAATGTCACAATGAATGAATATATAATTCATGAGCTAATTATAAAACCATGAGTAGATTAATGATTGCACTAAGTTTGTCTAATTTTACTAGTTTTTTTATGAGTCAAACAGAATTTTCTGCAGTAACATGTTTGTCTTTTTGTAATAAGCTATAAAGTAAGAACTTTACCAGAAGAAGTGGAATACTAATCCAGAAATATGTATGTCAGAACTATGAATAACAATATATATTTTTTACTTTGTCATCCGAAATTCAGGTTTGATTTTAAATCTTAAAATATTAAGCTGCTTCAAACATATATGTAATATTGGTAATGGTTCTTCTATTACAATAAAATTAAAAGAACTTTCATAAACCTGTACTGTCATGAGGTGTTTGTGTACAATATGTGTTATACATATGAGAAAACATTAATTACTAGTAAAATAGCATCAAGTATATAAGAAAACTATTAGTGCCATTGTTCTAGCATAGGACAACAAAGTACACAACAACTGCTAAAATTTAGTAAGATTATGAGGGGTGTCTCTAAGCAATAAATTATTATATTTTAAATATAGCTCAAATTTCTTTTCTTATACATTAAAACCATGTGGAATTCAACAATGACTTAATTGTTAAATCTCCAATAAGATTCACTGCTCATTTTTAGCAAATTGAGCAAGGCTTCTATTTAACTTACTTTTCCTAACAAGTCTACTTCTAATTCCAGAAATAAGGCTCTGAAGACAGAAGCAACTTAATACTTTTATTTATGGCTCATCTGAATGATATATTTATAAATTGGCAGAGGTTAAACCATATAGCCTGGCAAAGCTGAATATCATGTCTTATCAAATGAAGCAAGCCTCAGGGCATTAATAACTCTCACCCATTAATATTGGCTTTGCCACTAGGCAATTACATAAGCTGACAGTTTGGCAGAAGTAATTTGTTGATTACCAAAAATATCTTTAAAGTTACTAAATTCTCAGCTACTCACAATGCAATTAAAACCAGTCCCCCATTATGGACGCAGATGTTTAAAGAAATTATTTTCATTCTAATATGATTTCTCTCACATGACCATTTACCAGATTCAATAATATTTTTTAATTAAAAAAATGTAAACATAATCCAGGAAGTAATTATTTTCCTGGAAATATCAACTGTAGAGATAACCAGATTTCCCTGCTAAAATGTCTTATAGATATGATAAAAGAATATTTAAAAAGCATATATTTATACTTTTACATTTTAGAATTAAGGACTGGAGTTTCTCATAGAAACATTTGAACTTCAGATACTATTAAGGTTTAATTGGTCCTCTTTCTCGGAAGAAATGTACACTCACTTTAGGTCATAAACATTTGTCTTTCCCTCTGTCTATTAAAGACCAGGATTAAAAAGTAATGCTTTTTAGGGAGTGGGTGTAGAGATAACTAAATGATAAAGAGCACTGACTGTTCTTCCAGAAACATGGGTTTAATTCCAAGCACCCACAGAGCAGCTCACTACTGTCTGTAACTCCACTTCCAGGGGATCTGACATTCTCATAACAATGCACATAAAATAAAGTTAAATAAATTTTAAAATTAATACTTTAAGACCATATTTTAGTGTTTCTATATGAAGTGATTTTTAATTAAATAAATGGTTTTCATCAAAGCTGCATAAAAGACATCTTATCAATAGATAAAGCATCATATCAGGGATGCTTTTACTTCATAGTGCTAATAGTATTAATATAATATATAATACCATACTCATAATGATGGAGAATTTGAATTTAGAAAATTATTTAAATATTCTAAATAATTACTTAAGCATCACAATTATTTCTAGTTTTGAATAATTAGAGTCACGCAATTAGTTGCAATTATTTAAAAGATCAAGAATACTATTAGAACCAATCTTGTGACTTGATTTAACAGAATTAAACTATTAACATTAAGTTTATTTATATATTGAATATTAAACATATTTATCTACACCTCCTTTAATTCTAAGCTCAATATAGATGAAATTGGAAGATAAAACTAGTAACTAAATTATAGCATGTGTAGAAATAAATGTGTGTTGAAATAAATACACTTCAAAATTTATTTATAATCTACACAATGGAGTACTATTCAGCAGTAAGAAAAAATGATATCCTAAAACTTGCAGGCAAATGGATGGATTTAGAGAATACCCTCTGAGCAAGGTATCACAAACCCAGAAAGATAAGCAGGGGATGTACTCACTTATTAGTGAACTTTAAGCAAAAAGCAAAGCTCACCCAAGCTGCAAATCACAACCACTGACCAGCTTGGGATCTGAAGCACCTTGGAGCCCATTTCCTCCAGAGGAACACCTGACCCAGTCTTGATTTTGGAATGAGGAAAGCAAATTTGCCTGAAGTAGATGCTGATCTAAGCCACCTTGGGAACTTGGGCCTCCTGCCCTTGCTAGGGAGGAGATAAGGAGATGGGGAGAAGAGAGAGTGACTGGGAGGGACAGGAGATTGAACAAGAGGATACATAGATAAAAAATGAGACTTTATTTATAATAAAAGTTATTAATATTTGCATATATATTCATAGTTAATTTAAATTAATGATAGCATATGTAAGTGAATAGAAACTATGAAGTAAATTATAATTTACTGAATTGATCTTGCTTGCATTATTTGGCAACATTATCTTTAAACCATTCTTTGCATTTTCCAAACTCAAATTTGAACAAGTGCATTTGGATGAGGGTAAGACTTAGAGTTATTTTAATATTCTCTGTTGGCACTTATGGTGACACATCATGGATGATCTGAAATTTTCTGCAATACTGAATCTTTCCCTAATCTGGTACATTTATAGTGATGATCTTTTGTATGTTTCTTTTTCTGATTTTATATTATGATTTAGGTATTACTTTACATTTTAATGAGTAATCATAAGCAGAAAAAAGAACTTCATTCTGTAGGTGTTAGGTCTCTGAATCTACTGTACATATCTTCTTGCTGCGGTTTGCTGAGAATGTTGAACTTCCCCTGTTAGGTTATAAATCCCATCTCCCTAGAGAGAAGGATGCCTCCTATATAATAATGTAGGTATCTTCCTGCTTCATCCCATCCCTCTTTCTTGTATAGTACTCAAGTCTTAGTCTCAATATTTCTATTCCATGTAAATGAGTCTCCCTGGATCTTGGACTTTCACTTTCTCATGGTTCCTCATTTTCTCCAATTACAACCAAAATCCTCCAAAAAACTGAAAATATAATTTCTCAAACACTTTTTATTTCATTGGCACCAGAAATTCTTTGACTATTATTTTTTATGCACATGCACGACTTTTTTTTCCTTTTTTTCTTCTTTATTTATTTTGTATTTATCAAAAAGACAGTAAAATGAATTTAAAATGTTGAAAAGTTAACAATAACTACAAAGAAGATAAAAATCATAAGCATGACTTATCAAAGGTCATAATGCAAATAAGATTGCTACACATATATTTACTTTGTGTTCAACTTTCCCTCTGAATTTTTTTTCCATCCCTGTATATCCTTATTCAAGGTCCCTTCCCCCTCCCACCACATCAGTTCATTTTTTCTTCTCCGCAACTCCCCATCCCTTCCCTGGGCAGGGAGCAGACAGTCCTATGGTCCCACTGACCCAATAATGCTTGGATCAGTCCCCACTCCTGGCCAAATCCAGTTTTGTCCACCCTCCCTCAAGAGTGAGTCAGGTGTTTCTATAGTTGGAGTGGGACCGAAGGGTCAGTCCAGGGTGTTTCTGATTCCAAGCTGTTCAGTGGTTGTGGTTTGCCACTTGGGCATGCTTGGCTTTTAATGGCATCTATCTTGGTGAGTTCAGAATTAGATACTTTTACAAAGACATTATTAAATTTCTCAGGAAGCCTAAGTAAATTCCTCTTGAAATTTGGGTGTGTTTGTGTTTCTGACTATGCCTTTCAGAATGAATGTCTCACAATTTATTTATTTCTGTCCCCTACCTCCAAATCTTGATACTTTTTTATTTATTAGAATGTCAAAATTTTTCAAATCTTAGTATACCTATGGAAATACATTAAATGGAAATATATTTAACCCATCAAATCTTTTAAATTTTTCAGTTCAATGGTTTTTAATATTTTTAAAAAATTTGAAAACCCCACCCATTAGAAAATTGTTAGAAAGTTTCCATATAATCCAAAAATATCTATTTAATATTTAATTGTTTTAAGTTTTATTCCATTCTCTTAATTTCTGGAAACTAATTATAATATCTATCTAGGTAGAAAAAATAATCCAGGTGGATTTTATGTTGTAGTAGCTAGATTGTCTTAATTGTGGAGTAAAAGAGAGAAATTACTGCAAATAGTGTCATATAGCCATATTGTTAGGTTTGAGGACAATTAATTATGATCATAAGCTGAAATAATTAATCAAACTTTTATTTGCATACTACAGTACTGTATCCATGAAGAATAAATAGAGGGCCACCACTTCTTTATTATAAATTCTCAGAAGTGCACTATACTCAGGTCAAGTATATATCACCTAAATACCATTTACTGTTTCAATGTGAAGGTATCCGTTAGATTTTTAATAAACTAGAAGATTAGAAAAAAAGAGAAAAATAATTCTAGTAGAGGAAGACTATTGAAAAAAGAAGTGAAGTATATTACTTAAAATTCTAATAAAATAATTTCAGCAAATGTACCTGGCATCTGCTATGCTTTCTTTGTAGACCCTTAATAGCTCACATTCTAGAGACATGGTCTTCATTATTGTAATAATGATAGAGCCCTAGGGATGGTTCTTAATTTAAATTATGACTTCTATGGGTAAGGGTTAATGAAGTTTTTGTGGAATCTTAATTCATTTTTGTACAGATAAATACTTATAAATGACAAAAACTGACTTCTCCTATTCTCTGGCCTCCTGTCTAGCACTTGGTCACTCTCAAAGACACTCCAACATTGCCACAGGTCAATAAGTTATGCCACCAAACCATAGAATTTTGATCTTTAAAACTTAATAATTTTTATGTTATGTAATATAAGGTGGTCACTATTTGATAAAGTCTTCATTCCTTATCAAAGGAGTCTTTCTAGTGAACAGACCAAGGCTAATGTGATCATGACTGGCTAGAAGATAGTAAAAGATCACAATATCTACCCCCAAAATAAAATACACTACAAAGCATCAGTGTACTAAGTTTCTAGCCTGAATTTGTCCCAAGATCTGGACCCACCTGCTGCTGCTTAGTTCTCTATAGCTCTGAGGTCCAGAACACTCACAGCCCTGCTGCCTCTTAGACCCGAATAATCACACAAAGTCTTATTTCATGTTGATTGATCTATGACTCAGATATATTACTATCTAGTTCTTTCATCTGAAAACAACCTATTTTCATTAATCTGTTTAACCATATGGCTTGGTAACTTTTCTCAAAACAGCACGCTAGTCTTCTTTTCTCTACGTTTTTTGGTGTCACTCTTGGCACCTCTTCAGCTCTCTCTTCGTATTCCTAGAGTTAATTTTAGTCTGGTAGCCCCACCTAAACTTCCTGTCTGTCTTCTGGCCAATCAGCTTTTTATTAAATTAGTAGGAGTGGCAAATATTTACAATATACCAGAACATAGTCCCATGGCACATTAGGCTGTAGAGGGAATGACAGCTTCATCAATGATCCAAAGAAGAAATTGTACCCTTTACTGCACACTCAAGTCTAAAAGATTTCAGAAAGATTTTGACTTGAAGCAATACTCAATATACTGTAGTAAATGAGTTGAACATGACTATGCTAAATACTTACAATGTATTGTTCAAAAGCAATCCAGGAGATAAATATATTTTAATACATATTTATTCACCTCTTAATTTTTATTTATTTATTTTCTTTTTTACTATTATTATGAATAAAGAAGTCACATTTTAGAGTTTACTAATGAGTGAGTACATGTCCTGCTTATCTTTCTGGGTTTGTTATACCTCGCTCAGCAGGGTATTCTCTAAATCCATCCATTTGTTTGTAAATTTTAGGATATCATTTTTTCTTACTGCTGAGTAGTACTCCATTTTGTAGATGTACCACAGTTTGTTAATCCATTCTTCAGTTGAGGGGCATCTAGGTTGTTTCCAAGTTCTTGCTATTACAAATAATGCTGCAATGAACATAGTTGAGCTAATGCCTTTGGAGGGCAACTGTGCGTGGCATTGCTTGATCCTTGGGGAGATTGATTCTTACTTTTCTGAGAAACCGTCATACTTCTTTCCAGAGTGGCTAAACAGGCTTACAATCCCACTAACAATGGAGGAGTGTTCCCCTTGCTCCCCAACCTCTTCAGCATAGGCTGTCATCTGTGTCTTTTATCTTAGCCAATCTGACAGGTGTCAGGTGGTATCTCAAAGTTGTTTAGATTTGCATTTCTCTGATGGCTAAAGATGATGAGCACTTTTACAGGTGCCTTTCAGCCATTTGTAATTCTTCTGATGAGAATTCCCTTTTTAGATCTGAACTCCATTTTTTGATTGGGTTATTCAAGGTTTTGGGCTCTACTTTCTTGAGCTCTTTATATATCTTAGAGATCAGTTCTCTGTCACTTGTAGGATTGGTGAAAATCTTTCCCCATTCTGTAGGCTGTGGTTTTGCCCTAATGACTGTGTCCTTGGCTTTACAGAAGCTTCTCAGCTTCAGGAGATCCCACTTATTGATTGTTTTTTAGTGTCTGTGCTACCTAGTTATATTTAGGAAATGGTAGCCTGTGCCAATTCATAGAAGTGTATTTCCCACTTTCTTTTCTATCAAGTTCAAAGTGCCTGGGTTTATACTGAGGTCTTTGATACACTTGGATTTGAGTTTTGTGCAGGGTGACAGGCTCGGATCTATTTGCATTTTTCTACACACTTCCATCGAGCTATGCCAAAACCATTTGTTAAATATACTATCTTTTTTCCATTGAATATTTTGGGCCTCTTTTTCAAAGATCAGGTGTTCATAGGTTTTTTTTGGGTTAATGCCTGGATCCTTAATTCAAAACATTACAGGAACTAAAAATTGAAATAGAAGCAATAAAAAAGGCACAAAATGAGTGAAAGGTGGAAATAGAAAATATGAAGAAAAGAACTGGAATTACAGATACAATCATAATCAGAAGAATCCAAGAGATGGAAGAGAGAATCTCTGGAGTGGAAGACTCAGTAGTGGAAATAGATACATGAGTCAAAGAAAATACTAAAATCAAAAAAGTCAGAAAACAAAATTTTCAGGAAATTTGGGACACCATGAAAAGACCTAACCTGATAATAATAGGAATAGAAGAAGGATAGAATACAAGCTGAAAGGCACAGATAATTTATTTAATGAAATCATAGAAGAAAACTTTCCCATCTTAAAGAAGGAAATGCCTATAAAGATACAAGAAGCTTACTGAACAACAAATATATTTGACTCCCCCTCCCAAGAAAGTCTGCTCATCCTATAATAATAGTGCCACAAAACATACAGAACAAAGCAAAATTTTTAAGAGCAGCAAAAGAAAAGGTCCAACTTACCTATAAAGGCAGCTCCATCAGAGTATCACCTGACTATTCAATAGAAACAATGAAAGCTAGAAGGTCTTGGTCAGAGGTTCTATAGGCACTAAAAGAGCATGGCTGCCAACCTAGACTACTATGCCCAGCAAAACTATCAATCACAATAGATGGAATAAACAAGATATTTCATGACAAAGTCAGACTTAAGCAATACTTATCTATAAAACCAGCCCTTCAGAAATTATTAGAGAGAAAGCTCCAACCTAAGGATCCCAGATACACTAATGAAACCACTAAGAATTGATAATCCCACAGAAGAAAAGCACAGAGAAGGAAATACATATATGCTACCACCAAAAATAACAGGAAATATCAATCAGTGGTCACTAATATCCCTTAATATGAATGGACTCAACTCACCTATAAAAACACAAACACTAACATTATGGATACAAAAACAGAAGTCATCCTTTTACTACATACAAGAAGCACACCGCAACCTTAACATAGACACAGTTTCAGAGTAAGGGTTCATAAAAGATTTAGCAGATTTTCACATCAACATCTGACTTCCAAATCTTTATTGGAAAATCAAATGATAGAGACTTAGTTGAAACCTACATGTATTCTAAGACTATTTTTAGAATGTCTTAGATTTTTTTAACAAAAAAAAAATCTCTCCATAAAGGGACAGTCATCTCCTCACACATTAAATGTTTAAATGAACTACATATACATTTATGATTAAATGTATTGCATTCATAACTAATATTTAATTACAATACATATTTATATTGACAAATATTAAAATGATATAAGACTAATTACTAGAACACTATAGAACATAGAACAATTGCAAGACATTAGCATTACTGAATAGAGAGAATTTTTGGACTGGTGTGATAGCTTATTGGGCAAAAGTACTTGTGCCAACTTGATGACCAAGGTCCATCAAGATAAAAGAGAATACCGTAACTCACAAGTTGTCCTGTGACTTCAATACCTGTTATAATACTTGTGTACTTTTGCCTGCTCACTAAGATACATACACACCAGGTAAATAAATATAACACAATTTTAGATCTACAAACTTATAATATTTTTTATCATTGCTAAGGTTTGTGTTTCACTGATGATTATTATAAAAAACTGTTTTCTATTCAATGCTAAGGTTTTGTTTGTGTGAGTTCATGTTTATGCTTGTATATATGGGCACTCTCATGTAAACATATATATGGGTGTTTATAGACATAAAATATTTTGTAGAGGAACCAAATAAAAACATTTTTTAAGTAAGAAAATTTTGGAAATTAATTTTAAATAATATTTTATAAAGTGAAAAAGTTCTAAATCTGTGTAATATTTGTTTATATAATTACAAAGAAATTGTCAAAGATGAGCTTCACCATAAAGTTAGCCAAGAAAGGAGATTTTACTGGGCTTTATTTATTTCCAAAGCAATTATGTATAATTCAGTAGTAAAAATTTCAAAAGAGATAAATAAAATAAACATGGTAATCAGTTATATTTTGACAAAGGAAACAGACTGAAGGAAGATTCTTTAGCTTAATGCTGCACAGAGTATTATATTCTGCCAAGATTCACACCAAAATTTATGAAGAAACAGATTTGAGAAAATCATTAAATGCTATTCATTTTGTGAGATGATGTTTTATAGGCTTTATTACATATAAAAATGATTCTGTATGCTAATTTAAGTGGGAGGAAGGTTCTGTCTTGGAGTCTTGGTGCATATGTACATGGAAATTTCCTTATGTTTTGCTTGGGTGTTCTCCAGTATCATCAAAAAGCAAAAGGTATAAGTTGCATGAAATTGCAATTGCTACAAAAATACTGATTTCATCCTACATAGGATTTTTTTTACAAAGTTATGAAGAAGGAAGAAGGAATGCATCAATCTGAAACCATAAGCTCATTCAAAAATACAAATAACACACATTCAGTATTTAGCATCATGTAGATAACATTTTTTAGGAGTTACAGCCATAATTTGGAATTTGAATGTTGATGATTCTAAATTTTTCAGCACCTTGGTAGTTTGAACATGTAGTTTAGTGTGATATTAAATTACCAGATGTGATAATTATGCTCCAGTTCTATGATAAATAAAGATAAAGAAACCTTGGATTGTTAAAAAATGAAGAATATTTTATTAAGCTCATTATGGATGAGGCTAGAAGGTCCTGAGCAGTGTGGTTATTAAGAAAAAGTATAGAGATTGTAAGTAAACTGTTCTGTTCTTTTATGCAGTTTCTTACTCATTACAGATTACTTTTTAATGTTAATAAAATTTTTAACTGAGGATTTGCAAAATGAAACATATAATTGTTAATTTATTATCATTGCTCTGATATTTCTAAGTCCTTATTGACTTTTTTACAATGATTTTTTAGTTCACATTCAGAGGGCGAATTAAGAGTATCAAAATTAGACATATTCATTCATAAGCTAATTATTAATTAGAAAAAAAATTTAAAAATAATTTTAAGTTTTCAAGAGGAAGTGGGTAAGTTAAATACAAACATTGTACTGTAAGGGACTGTAGCAGTGTTGTATATGGGAGGAAGAGATGCTGGGGTAGGGAAAACATAGTTATTGATCAATAACTCTAACACTGGCAAAGTTGTGTCATTTCAATTGTGTAAATGATAATAATTTCAAAAATCTATATTTAGCAAGTACTATTAGTTTAATAGTCTCTAATCATAACCTAAACCCACAAATCAAATACCCTATAATGTCACTTTGAAATGCTAATATCTATTGTAATAGGATTAGAAATTAGAAGTCAAGCCTTTGGAACCAATGAGGTCTTGTGCTTATAAAATGACACAAGAGCCACTTGACTCTGCAATCTTTACCAAGTGAAGATCTCAAATGTCTGTCTTTACTTTAGAAAGAACAATTTAATGAGATACTAGCTTTGTCTCCCTTTGATTTTGAACTGCAAAAGCAAGAGAAAAAATGACCTTGCTTATATATTCAGTCTGGTAGTATAGGAGAGTGAAGTAGATAGCCATTCCCTCTAGCTGGGAGTACGTGAATAGACAATTCCTTTAATGTACAAAACGCTATTGAAGCATGACTACTTTTTAAAGAAATAAATATACTAGTGTATAAATAATATGAAACTGATAAAAAATGTATACAGAAGTCATTACTTTTTACAAATGGATAATTTTATATGCCCAGGTCATATCACAAAACAGGAACAAAATGAAAGGAAGGATGGTGTACTTCTCTCTTAATATTAGTTCTATATAAATGTTCTCCAATGAAAATTACTCAAATCAAACTCAGGACACAGAATGTACATCTGAAATTATTTCATACTGAAAAACAAAATCTGGTCCAAGCAATTTTTCATATTTTTCAACAAAAGAAAATACTAATTCCATTTCTCATCAAATTTTATTTTGTTTTTCTGTATTTTCCCTATAGTTAGCATTTTTGTTTTAGGTAACCTCATGAAATTTTCTAATCCATTTATTATCTATAATAAAAAGGTGGTTGTACAGGTTTTACTTGTTCTATTTGGTATAATATTTACTATAGCTAACTTAAAAAAATATTGTCTCCCATCCAAAATTTAACCAACCACAATTGTGCCTAACTTCTGATATAAATCAAGACAGGGTGTGGTTGGTGAGGGTTGTATGCTCTAATAAATATAAGCAAAACTCCTCTGAACTCAAACTCATAAAGCCTGAGAGGCATGATGTACTATTTACTTAAATAAGTTCTTAAAAGTGATTCTGACTTATTGTTTTCTGTGATTACTCAGAAAAAAAAATGGACGTTCTCTAATCTGTAACTTTTCTTGGTCTCTCTTTGTTCTGTTGGTTTGCCTTGTCAATTTGCCAATTGTTGGTTTTGTTTTATCTTTATAATATATATATATTAATAAAAGAAGTGATACATGAAGACCTAGCCACTAGGGTAAATGCTATCAAATGTTACTTTTATAAGTTTTCCCCAGTAGAGTGACACTGGGTATATCAACCACTGTGATCAGGCCTTGTATTCATGAGTACTTGACCAATAGCAGACTTCACAGGTTAGAGTTTGGTTCTTTTTAGGGGGTATAATTTTATATTGTTTTCTTGGTTTAGTGTGATTGCATTGTTGCATAGGGTATTCTTTTATTTTCTTGAAAAATAACATAAAATGGGTCAGTATAGAAGATGATTAGATCTGGAAGGAGCTTAGAAAAGGGAAGGATATGACCAAAATTCAATGGGATTTGAAAATTGTTTTAAATACTTATATATAATTTAATGTAATAAATTAAAATTTCAATTAAAATATTATCTTAAGTTAATTTATTAAGCATTTACTGATTTAGAAATTTATATTTTTAATAATTTGAGGCAGGTTATCACTAAAAGTCCATTCTGTTATCAATTTCATGACCTTTCTGCCTCTAACTTTTGGTTGCTTAAATTACATTCATGTGCCACTACAGTATGTCCTTCTATAGACTTCAAATCATATCTATTTTATTTATAATATCAATGACAGGAAAGCCATTGATTTTTGTTTATGATAACAAGAAAGACAGTCTGCATTCACTCAATAAATGTGTGTTATTTTTAAATATAAATGTCAGTTTAAAAAAAGAAACAAAATAAAAAAGAACAAAAAGAAAGTGGGTAAAATAGTATTTCCCAGAAAAAAGCTCACCAACTGATTATTCAATATCAAATGTCCATCTCTAAAAACATATATAAATGCAACAATATACTATAGTGGGATGCTAGTGATATCCAAGAAAGCACTAATGAACTTGATAAATCCCAGTGACACCAGAAGGTCCAGACATTGATGGGGTGTGGCCAGGATGGAACGAGACCAAGGAACACCAACCCAAGTGCCCTGTTTGGTTTCTGCTATCTCTGGGAGGAGGCTGAACATCCAGTTCAAAAGTTCCGAATCTCCTAGAATTGCTTGGTATCTGTGAGATTTTGATCAACCCCCCTAATAAATATTAATCCTTGTAAAATAAAAAAGAAAGAAAGAAAACTGGCTGGCTGAGTCTGCTGTCTCTACAGTTAAAAAGAGTCCATTCGAAATGGTTGGTTATGTTCATCCATAGGAGTAGTTTCTACCTATATCTAAATCATATTTATCAGCATAACTTCATTAAATGCCCTATTAATCATAATATACCAGGTAGCACATAATTTCTGATTGATAAAAGTAACTGTTGGTATTCTCAGGTAAATAAAAATTATTCCCTTTGAAAGTATATCTAAAGTTCTCATATAAATTAAGTTTATGAAAAGAGTCTAGTGAGTATTTATTTGTGGGCTAATGTTATCATGTGGAAGTGAAATACAATACATGCTTTTATTTCAGGACTATTTGTTTTCTACACAAATATTTGAGTTTTTCCTCATCCCTGTTTTCAGTTAGCTATGGTTGGTCTTTGAAAATGTGATGGCTTAAAAAGCTATGATTTAATACAGCAGATGCAAAGTGTGAGGCTTTGTAAAATTGTCTCATCCATGAACTTAGTATTAAATCAAAATGATAAGGAATGCCAAAAGTGAACTGCACTCTTGAGTAATAAGTTTTATTTAAATTACATGAACTGTTGAAAATAAATTTATTCTCTTCACAACTGTAGTTTCTTCACATCAAATATAACAAGAAAATTTGTCATCATCCCATAAAGAACTAAATAGGAAAAAAAAGAACTAAATAGGTAGATGTAGTATTCTAAAATTTAAATATACTGTTTATTATGCAAATTGAACTAGTTTTATATGTATAGTCAACTGTATAGTTCAACCAATTTCCTTGGGCTACTATTTCATACAGAAATAGAAAATTACTCATCACAAGAAATTAGCATTGCAACAATGTTACTGTCCCAACTATAGATTTTTGTAGTGTTTTACCATTTTTTCACTAATGTTTTTCATTTCAAATATCAAACGTAAGTGTATTTATATCTTTGTAACTTTAATGTCTTTATACTTAATAATCTCTGTCTATGCTATGATGTACAGCACCATTTCTTTTAAGGGCAGGTTGTCAAATAATTTGTACTATACAATTTTTTTCAGTGTCTCATTCTTTCTCTTATAATTAAAATTAAAAATTTCATTTTAGGGAGTAATACCACAGTTTGCTTTCTGTGTGTATATGCACTCAGAAGTGCATCATAGTCTATCCTCTCTGTTCAGTCAGATTCTGAACTACTTGTGCAATATTTAGCTAGGTGAGTCTAAGTGATCCTTTTCTCCTTGCACTTTTCCCAATTGTCACATCAAGCTCTACACTATAAGACTGGACTAGGACACATCCTGCACAGTAGCAAAGACCATTGTATCAATCTAACTTTATTGCACATAACCCATATCAAATTCTAGGTTCATACTATCCCACACACTCTGTGTTCTTCCACAACCTGCTTTATAAACATTTGGCACAGGCTAACAAAAGAAGCCCACCTAGCCAGATCTCATCATATCATATCATAACACACACACACACACACACACACACACACACATATATATGAAAAGTAAGGCAGTATGTTTGTCCAAAAACTATCAAAATGTTCTATGGAAATGTTCATCAAACAGAATTACTACATGCACTTTAGGTCACTATATTTAAAAGAGTAATTATAAACATCACCAAAACATTTAAGAAGGTAAAGAAAATATAAAGGATTCTAGCTCTTGGTGTGGAATGGGAATCATCCCAGTTATTTTCTGTTTTTTTTCCTTTAGGTTTTCTTTTAAGTCCATCTTTAGGTCATTGGGATACCTTTCAAATCACTAAAATCAGTGCTACCAGGAATTTCACAGCCAACCAATTTTGCTAAGCACCAGAACAGGTAGTAGAAACTAAAAATTTGGGCAACCACCCCAAAAAGTTAAAAAGCATATGTACAAAACAAACAAATAAAAATAAAGTAAACACAAGAAGTAGCTCAGTAAATGCAGAAAAAAGACCCACATGAATTTAAAGAGAATAAATGTCTGAGAATTAAGCTCATGTAACTCTTGAAGACAATCTAGAATTAAAAACAAAAACAGAATTCAATAAGAAATAAACATAATGAAGAAATTCAACCTGAACAACCTGAATTTTTGTTAAGATTTAAAAAATTAATAACCAAAAACAGAAGACTAAGTAAAAACTATTAGTAAAATGAATTAAGCAGAAGAGTTAATAACAGGCCTAAGGGAAAGTAGAAGATTTTCATGAAATAAGCAAAGAAAATGAACATCTTATTAAAACACAAGAAACAAGCATGTAGAAAATGTAAGATAGCACAAAAGAACAAAACTTTGAATAATAGATATAGATGAGAGAGAAGAATTCCAGGTCAGTGGCATTGATCAGCACTTCAGCAAAATAATAGAAGCACATTTCCTCAGAATTCAGTTATAAGAAGTACATAGAACACCAAATATACAAGACCAGAAAAAAATACCTTTCTATAGTATAGTTAAAATAGTAAGTATACAGAACAAACAAATATAGAATGTTGAAAGCTGCAAGAAAAAGACCCTGCTCCCCCATATACATATACAGACCACATTAAAAAGACATGACAGGTGATTTATCATTGGAAAATGTGAAACCCAGAAAAACTGCAATGCAATCCAAGTCCTAAAAGAAAAATACTATCTGAAACAACCATCTTCTATAACTTTGCAAGACTTTCAGCAACAGAACAATGATACCAACCCTGCCACAAAACCTTCCACCTACAATCTATCTTGCCTTCGATGTACTTTTAATGATGGCACAAATGTGGTGGGACTAGCCAACCAATGACTGGCCTAATTGAGACCCATGCTAGAAGAGGGACTCCATGCTTGATACTGCCTGGTTGGGCAAAAACCAGAGGCTGCATACCCCAGAATCCTAGGGTAAAACCAAACAGGACCGGGAAAAATTCAGTTAAATAATTACTAATGATATTTTTCTATAATGATTGATCAGTATTAAGCCCAATTATCTTCAAAGAAGTGTCATCCAGCAATTGACAGAAGCATATACTGAGGCCTACATTATAACACTAGATGGAGCTAAGGGAGTAAAAATAAAAAGGAAGGAAAAAGGATTGCAGCAGCCAGAAGTATCTGGAACACTGGGAGAAAACAGCCCACAGAATCAACTAAGGAGGGCTCATAGGAACTCACAAGTCTAAGGTAGCAATCATGGAGCATGTATAAGTCTGAGCCAGGTCTTCTACACATATGTAATAGTTGTGTGGCTTGGTATTCTTGTATGACTCCTAACAACAGGAATCGGAGTGTCTCTGACCCTTTTGTCTCCTCTTTGGATTTTTTTTCTTCCTACTGGATTTTTTTCTGGCCTTTATATGAGGTTTTGTGCCTACTGTTATTGTATCTTGTTATGTTGTGTTCAGTTGATATCATTAGGAAAGCTACTTTTTTCTGAATAAAAATAAAGAAGAAGATCTGGGGAAAAGGAAGGTTGGAATGGACCACAGTGGTTTCCTCTATCAGGTTATCTATTTCTTTTCTCTCTCTCTTTGTTGCTGCTCTCACCCAACCATCTCCTTCTCTCATGATTTGTTCACACCTCTTCTTGGTTGCTACCCATTATGATTCCAATTTACTCAAGAGATCTTCTCTATTTTTTCTTCCCAAGGGGATCCCTGGATGTTTCTCTTAAGTTCCTTTTGTTACCAAACTGTTTGTGTGTTATGGCTTACAGCCTGGATATTCTTTGATTTTGTCAAAACACACTTATGGGTGAGTACATACCAAGTCTATCTTTCTAGGCCTGTGTTACCTCACTCAGGATGATAGTCTCTAAATCTATCCATTTGCCTACAAATTTTCAGATGTCATTTTTTTTCTGCTGAGTAGTACTCCATTGTGTAGATGTTCCACAGTTTGTTAATCCATTCTTCATGTGAAGGCCATCTAGGTTGTTTCCAGGTTCTCGCTATTACAAATAATACTGATATGAACATAGTTGAGCCAATGCCTTTGGGGTAAGAATGTGCATCTTTTGGGTTTATGCCCAATAGTGGTATTGCTGGATTATTGGGGAGACTGATTCCCAGTTTTCTGAGAAAATATTATTCTGCTTTACAAAGTGGCTGTACAAGTTTACATTTATAACAGAAATGGAGGGGTGTTCTCCTTCCTCCACATCCTCTCCAGCATCAGCAATATGTTTTAATAAAGATATATTTAGTTCTCTTTCAAATATGATAGATGGTTGTGCTGGATAAAATAGCCTATTCTAGCATTGGTGATGTTTCAGTACTTAGATTAAATATTTCTATCCTCTTCTGGTTTTAAAATTTTCTACAAATAATGCAGTTATTTTACTTGGTCATCCTTTATTCTTGACTTGACCCTTCAGTCTTTCAGCTTTCAGTTTCTATTTTTTACTTGTTTTTGTTTGTTTGTTTTGTAAGTGATATATGTACTATGTAGTAAAGAGTGTGTTTCTGGTTCTATATTGTGTTCTATAGGCCTGATATATCTCTATATTCTAGTTTGTATTATTTTCTTCAAAATATATTCTATGATTCTGGTATGATCTTCTCTTTCTATGTCATTAATTACAAAACTTCTTTTATTGTGTCAAAACTATCCCATATTGTGATCATACATACATTTTTAAAATTTTCAGTTGATACCTATTGAATTATACAGTTTCTTTACATTGTCTTTGAACCTTGATACTTTTTTTATCTGAATGCCCCAGTCTATTGGTGAAGATCTGCACTAAAGCTTTTATTTATTTTATTGCATTTTCTCCAGAATCATATGTGTGTGTATGTGTGTGTATATCTATGCATATATAAGGGTGGAGAAATGAAGTTTTTGGCTGGTTTAGTTTTATGTTTTGAAAGTCTTGATCTGCAGGCCATTGTTTCTCTTGCCTAGTCATTTTAAACTTTTAAAGAAACATATAGACATCTATATTAATTTTATGATTTTTTGGCCTATGTTTTAGGTATATTGTTAATTTTCTATTTTAATTTAATAAAAAGTATGGAAAGCTTCACAAATTTGCATGCAATCTATGTGCAGGACCATGCAAATCTTCTCTGTTAGAGAAAATATAAAAGGTTTTAAAAATTGTTGGTAATATATAATATGCAAACTATAAAATAGTAACCCTTATGACTACAAAACCACATATTACATGTTCATAAATGCATCCAACATTTTCAAATAGCAGTGTCCATTTTTAAAATGCTAATGTGAACCACACTATTATTGTGACTATTTTCTTGGTCATTAGGTCATATAAAAATTTTAGTGGGACTGATGATGGTATACTGATCATAAATATTCTATTACATTTATCATTGTTTTAAGAATCATGCAAAATGAGAAAAAATGCAAACTAGTCACTTGAAAAATTATTAATATCCAGAACATAGTTATAAAACATCAAACCTGGGAGTAAAGTCATAACTAAAATTATGCAAAAGATTTAAAATGATACTTCTCATAAAAGAATTTTCTAATAGAAAATGGAGTTATTATTTTAAAACCATTTATATTTTCTCTTTTTTAAAAAAAAACCTTTTATATCTTCTCATTGAGTTTACATTAATGTATGCAGTGAATTAATTCACACATCACACTGCTGAAATATATATATATATATATATATATTGATTGATTGTGAATACCCACAGGAAATTGGACTGTATAACAAGTACCATATTTTAATATTTTATTAGAATTTAATAATTCTTTAGCTAGTCAATTTAAAAAGACATCAATTTGAATAAAATAGTATTAAAAATTACTGCATATAGGTGTAAATTTTAATTACTAAAACTTAGTGGATATAAAGATTTTAACTACAGTAACTTGAGAAGGCTATATTATTGTGAAACTTTATCAAAGACTCAAATATTAATGAAAAATATTCAGTGATATAAAGTCCTCAATAACAATGATTGATTGGTCTTTTAAAAGGCAAAAGCCTCATATTTTATGGCTTTTTAAGACATAGATAAATTTATCACATGGAAACCTTTCTGGTATTCAACCCATACAACAGTAAAATGTTGCCTGCTGTGAGAATTTACAGCCATAATATCAGATTCATCCTTCATCTTTTTATTTATTGTAGGCATCTCTGGAATACTAGCACAGTTATAAATGATGAATTAAATCACAAAAGTACAGTTACAATTCAATCCAGAGCATCCACTAGAGCAAAACTAAAACAAAAAAATGCTTGGAAAATTACTATGAATAGCCCAATTTGGTTTAAAGCTTAGAAATGATAAAAGCATTCAATTTGTTAAATGGAACCTTAAATCCATTTGTAAAAAAAATTACATTGATTCCAACATTACAGTATATACTAAGTAAGCAATATTCAGCTCTATAGAAATTTCCATCAGATCAAGGAGAATTATTTTGAGACATCTGGTAAAGTTGAGTAAACATAATTGAATATTTCAAAGATTTGCAAAATCTCCTAATATATATGGAAATTTATAAATATCTTCTATGCATATGGCCTCTTTATTTTTTATAGTATTTCTATCTTTTCAGAGATTAAAATGTTCATTGTAGGAATCTTTTAACATCTTGGTTAGGTTTATTCTAGGATACTTTATTAGCTTTTTGGCTATTTTAAATGAAAATATTCTATGACCTCTCTCGGTATATTTGTTTTGGTGTAAATACAGTTTACTGATGATTCTTCATTGGTTTTGTGCCATGCAACTTTAGTAAAGTTGTTGGTTGTTTCTGGTTTTCTAGTGGGATTTTATCTATTATACATAATAATATATTATTTGTAAATAGAAATAATTTGACTTATTTTCCTGAATGTACTACTTTGATTTTCTTTGTTGACTATTGCTATTACTTACAGAAGTATATTAAAAAGAAGTGTAATGATGAATAGACAGCCCTCTATCATTTATGATTTTAATGAGATGGTTCTAAATATTTCTCAGTTTGGGATAATGTTGGTTGTAAGTTTGTCACATGTATCTGTTATTATGTTGAAGCATGTTTCCTTCAGCCCTACACTTTGTAGAACTTTTATTATGAAATCATATTGGATTTCATCAAAGGATTTTTCTGCAACTATCGAAATGATCATCTGATATTTGTTCCTATGTCCATTTATATGATTTATTATTTTAGATTTGTATTTGGCTTGCTGTTATTTTATTGAGGAATTTTGTATTTGTATTTATCAAGGATATTGGTTTACAGTCTTGCTTATTTGTTTGTGTCTTTACACACTTTTGGTATTAGAGTAATACTGAATTTATAGACTGAATTTTGGTGTAGTCCTGACATTTCAACATTTCAATCATTTAAGAAGTATTGGTTTTGAGAATTGTATGTATACCCAGTGAGAATTCACTGAAGAAAACTATTTTCTTTGTAAGCAATTATCAAATGAAGATAATTTCTGGGTTAGGGATAGGGACTTGTGTCCAATCTCAATATTGGACTCCTTCTGGCTTAGACACTTGAAGATCCTGTGCATGATAGTCACAATATTTGTGAGTTTATTTGTGTGTTATTTCTGGTGTATTTAGAAGGGCTTTTTCTTTTGGTGTATTAAACACAAAAAGAACTCAAGGGCATTTTGGGGAGTTTCTTTACCTTATAGATCTTTCAAGTACAGGTTATACCTTCTGATTCTGTGGTTTTTTTTTGATATTTCTGTTATTGTAAACATTTATGTCTCTGAATATTTATGTATATCTTATAATTTGTTTTAATGGGCTCTTTTACTTCTATATTTGCTTTGTTTTTTTCCTGTTCCAACTGCATGCTTTAATTTAATTTTATTTTATTACATTTTACATGCCTGTTTGTTCTATTTTTATTATTATTTTATATTTCATCTGGAGCATACACACTCACCAAACACACTCTTTCTGAAAGGAAAAATATTATTAAAAAAATCAAAAGGATTTGTAGTCTATGTTTTAGAAAAGCCAGTCTGGCTCAAGAACTCATAGGCACCAGCTTGCAAATGCTAAAAATTCAAAAGAAAAATAAATAGAAGGTGTGAACAGATAATTTCCAGGACAGCAAATGCAAAGGATTCCTAAGTATATGCAAGAAAAGTTCAAACCCTGTACAGTGGGAACAATACAGATTGAACCATTCTTGAGGAAGCCTGGAGAGATGGCTGGAGGAGGAGGAGTCCTTGTGAAAGCATGAGGTCCAGTGTCTGGGTCCCAGAATCCACATCTCAAGCTTGGTGTGGAGCCACACATGCTTTTAACCTGGCCTTTGTTGTGAAGACACAGGAGGATCACTGAGGCTTGCTAGTTAGCTGAAAAAATTCCGAGCTCTGAGTGCAAAGGAATATTGCAGGGAGTTCTCCTGAAGTCTTCCTCTGACGTCACAGAAGTGCACATGCACACACATATGTGAATACCCCATACTTAATGACTATGAAGTGTGAATGTGCATCTTTAGGGTATATGCCCTGAAGTGGTATTGCTGTATTCTTGGCGAGACTGATTCCCAGTTTTCTGAGAAATCAGCATATTGCACTCCAGAGTGGCTGAACAAGCTTACACTCCCACCAACAATAGTGGAGTGTTCCCCTCACTCTGCAACCTCTCCAGCATAGGCGATCATCTGTGTTTTTTATCTTAGACAATATGACAGGTGTCAGGTGGTATCTCAAAGTTGTTTGATTTGCATTTCTCTGATGGATAAAGATGTTGAGCATTTTTTCAAGTGCCTTTCAGCCATTTGCAATTTTTCTGCTGAGAATTCTATTTTTAGTTTTGAACCCCATTTTTGATTGGGTTATTCAAGGTTTTGGGCTCTAGTTTTTTGAGTTCTCTATCTATTTTAGAGATCAATCTTCTGTCACTTGTAGGGTTGGTGAAAATCTTTTCCCATTCTGTAGGCTGTTGTTTTGTCCTATTGACTGTGCCCTTGGCTTTAAAGAAGCTTCTCAGTCTCAGGAGGTTCCACTTATTGATTGTTGTTCTTAGTATCTGTGCCACTGGTGTTGTATTTAGGAAGGGGTCACCTGTGCCAATTTGTTGGAGGTTATTTCCCACTTTCACTTCTATCAATTTCAGAGTGGCTGGGTTAATGTTGAGGTCTTTGATCCTCTTGGATTTGAGTTTTGTGCAGGGTGACAGGCTTGGATCTATTTGCACTTTTCTAAATACTACCATCCAGCTATGCCAAACCATTTGTTAAAGATACCATCTTTTTTCCATTGAATATTCTGGGATTCTTTGTCAAAGACCATGTGTTCATAGGTTTTTAGGTTAATGCACTGATCCTTAATTTGATTCCAATGATTCAATAGTCTGTTTTTATGCCCTTACCAGGCTGTTTTTATTTGTGTAGCTCTATAGTATAACTTGAAGTCAGGGATACTGCAGGATACAAGATTAACTCAAATCAGTAATCCTTCCATACACTAAAGATAAAAGAGCAGAAAAAGAAATAAGGAAAACATCACCCTTTATAATAGCTGGAAATTGCATTAAATACCATGGAGTAACTATAACTAAGGAAATAACAGATTTATCTGGCAAAATTTTTAAATCACTGAAGAAAAAAATTGAAGAGGATATCAGAAAATGGAAAGCTCTCCCATGTTCCTGGATAGGTAGGATCAACATAGTAAAAATGGCAATTCTACAAAAAGCAATCTACAGATTCAATGCACTGCCCATCAAAATCCCAACACAATATTTTATGGACCTTGAAAGAACAATGCTCAATTTAATTTGAAATAACAGGAAAGCCAGGATTGCCAAAACAATTTTGCTCAATAAAAGAACTTCAAGAGGTATCACCATCCCTGATTTGGGAGGCTTTCAATGACAGCTTCAATTTCCTTTAGGGTTATAGGTATCTTTAGGTAATTAATCTGGTCTTCATTTATTTGGTAAATGGTACCTGTCCGTTTCTTCTAGGTTTTCTATTTGTGTGAAGTATAGAATTTTCAAAGTATGACCTGATAATTCTCTGGATTTCCTGGGGGTCTGTTGTTATGACCCCTGTTCATTTCTGATTTTGTTGACTTGGATACTCTCTCTCTCTGCTTTTTGATTAGTTTGAATAAGGGTTTATCTATCTTGTTGACTTTCTCAAACAACCAACACCTGATTCATTGATTCTTTGTATTGTTCTTTTTGTTTCAATTGTATTGGTTTCAGCTCTAAGTTTGAAATTTCCTGCCATCTACTCCTTCCAGGTGAGTTTGCTTCTAATTGTTCTAAGGCTTTCAGGTGAGCATTTAGTTCTCTAGTGTGGGATTTCTCTAGGTTTTTCATATAGGCATCTAGTGCTATGAATTTTCCTCTTCAGACTGCTTTCATTGTGTCCCACAAGTTTGGGTGTGTTGTGGATTCATTTTTGTTAAATTCTCGGAAGACTTTGATTTCTTTCTTAATTTCTACCTTGACCCAGAGGTGGTTCAGCTGAGTGACATTTAGTTACCATGAGTTGGTAGGATTTCTGTGATTTTTGATGTTGTTGAACTCTAACTTTAGGCCGTGGTGGTCTGATATGATACAAGGGATTACGTCCATTTTTTTGTATCTGGTGATATTTGCTTTGTGACCAATTATGTGGTCAGTTTTAGAGAAAGTTCCATGAGGAGCTGAGAAATATGTATATTCCTTTGCATTTGGGTGGAAGCTTCTGCAAATGTCTATTAAATCAATTTATGTCATAACCTCTGTTAGACTCTTTATTTCTGTGTTGAGTCTCTGTCTGGTTGACCTATCTATGGGTGAAAGTGGGGTATTGAAGTCTCCCACTATTAGGGTGTAAGAATTGATGTGGGATTTGAGCTTTAGCAGTGTTTCTTTTACATAGGTAGGAACCCTTATATTAGGGGCTTAAATATTCAGGATTGAAATCTTCTCTTGACCAATTTGTCTTGTGATGAATAAGTAATGTCCATCTTGGTCCCTTTTAATGGATTTTAGTTTAAAGTCTACTTTGTTAGATATAAGGATGGCAACCCCAGCTTGTTTCTTAGGAGCATTTGATTGGAAAATTTTTGCCCCACCCTTTACTCTGAGCTTTTATCTCTCTTGGTGGTTGAGGTGTGTTTCTTGTATGCAGCAGAAGGTTGGCTTCTGTTTTTGTATCCATCTTGTTTGTGTGTGTCTTTTTTAGGTGAATTGAGTCCATTGATATTAAGGGATATTAATGCTTCCTGCTACTTTTGGTGGTAGCTTGTATGTATTTCCTTTCTCTGGGCTTTTCTTCTGTGGGATTTTTTTAATGTTTTTGGTTTCATGGGTGTATCTGGGATCCTTAGGTTGGAGTTTTTCCTCTAATGCTTTCTAGAGGCTAGATTGATAGATAGGTAGATTGTTTCAGTCTGTCTTTGTGATGAAATATCTTGTTTATTCCATCTATGGTGATTGATAATTTTGCTAGTTATAGCTGGGTCAAGGTTGGCAGCCATGCTCTTTTAGTGACTGTATAACTTCTGACCAAGCCCTTTAACTTTCATTGTTTCCATTGAATAGTCAGGTGTTATTCTGATGGGTCTGCCTTTATAAGTAAGTTGGCCCTTTTCTTTTGCAACACTTATATTATTTCTTTGTTCTGTATGTTTTGTGACTTGATTATTCTGTGACGTGTTGATTGGGGGGGGTCATATCTTTTTGGTGTTCTGTAAGCTTCTTGTATCTTTATAGGCTTTTCATTCTTCAAGTTAGGAAAGTTTTCTTCTGTGATTTTATTAAATACATTATCTATGCTTTTGATCTGGTTTTCTTCTCCTTCTTCTATTGCTATTATTCTCAAGGTAGGTCTTATCATGGTGCCCCAGATTTCCTGGACATTTTGTGTTATGGCTTTTTTGGTTTTAGTATTTTCTTTGACTGATGTATCTATTTCAGCTATTGTGATTCCACTCCAGAGACTCTGTCTTCCATCTCTTGGATTCTGTTGCTTGTATCTGTAGTTCCAGCTCTTTGCTTCAGATTCTCTGTTTTCATCTTTGCTTCATTTGGTGCCTTTTGTATTGCTTTTGTTTCAGTCTTTAGTTCCTGGAATGTTTCTTTTATTTTTTGGTTTACCTTTTCTTGGTTTTCATTCAAGGATTTGTTCGTCTCTTCTAATTTTTTGTTTGTATTTTCTTCTATTTCCTTAAGGGAATTTTTTATATCTTCTTAGAAGGCTTTAATTATTTTCATAAAGGTTTTTTTTTGGTATTGCTTCCTTCTGCTTCCTCTTATTGCTCTGTTCAGGTCTTATAGTTGTAGAACCACCAGTTTCTTCTGGAATTGCCTTGTTGTTCTTTATATTATTATTATATATATATATATATATATATATATATATATATATATATATATATATTTGCACTGGCATCTGCCCATGACTTCGGTGGTTCACAATTAGGTGGCTCCTATTCAATTGTGGCAAGACAGCTTGTGTGTCTCCTGTCTCCTCTGAGCAAGGGGTCTGCTCTATCTCTGACTCTTCTCTGGGCAGGGGTCTGAATTTCAAGGCCTCAGTCCTTCTCTGCTGATGCAGTTGGAGGTGGGGTTGACTGTGTATGGTCCCTTTTTTAGGAGTGGCTGTTGGAACTCCTCACAGCCAAACCCTAGTCCTGTCTACTAAAGAGTGTCTGGGGTCAAGCACCACAGACCAATCCTGGTCCCAAAACACAACTTTCTGGGCAGGGAATCAGGTTCCTGGTGCCAGTTTATATTCTCATGAGACAGAAAAAAAAAAAAAAAAAGAAAATGTGTTGATTAGGAAGAAAAGGGATAAGAGTATCTGAGAAGAGAAACCAGAATATAATATATTGTACAAAAACCATATTTTCAATATAAAATTAAGGTATTGGCTTTATTTATTTATTTATTATTTACTTACTTATTTTAGTTCTTTACATTAGTATAGCCAAATTGTGCTGTAAGCTCATCTCTGCCTAAACATTTTTTTTAATTTGGAAGGTATTTTATTTATGTTTCAGCATTAGTTATTAGCTAAAGTTTACATGTAGAGAAATGATTTACAATAATCTGAATAATTAATTTATTTCTTATAAGAAGTTCCTCAGTATATGTTTTGATAAAAATGAAAATAAACATACAACTATTACTGAACAAGACAAGACTATGACTAATACAACTCTGCTAAATACAATCAATATTATTTATACTGACCACTTACAAAACAACCTAAAATAAGGGAAATATTTCTTCATAATTAATAATAATATAATGATTAGAACTCACATTTTACATTCTGTCCCTAATTTAATTCATTTATATATTTTTATATTATATGAATCCAAATAATGTGATGTTGAAAATATCTTAATGATACTGAAGTGGATACATAAATTGGAGCAGGAGCTGATGGTGCAGGCCTATAGCTTCCATCCGCAAGAGGCTGAGGCAGGAGAATGGAATATGATCAGGCTGGGCTATACAGCTGAGTCTTTAATAAAAAAGAGCTGCTACAATAAAACATATTTTTAGCCAAAGTGATGGTTAAAACATGTTGACATCTTGACAGCTTCAAGATCAGCCTCTGGGCATGTCTTAAGGGACTTTCCTAATTAGGTTAATTTAAGAGGAAGGCCCATCTTCAGCATAGGAATGAATATAACCAAGTAAAATGATCAGAAACATTCATTACTTAGAGTGCTGACTGTAGATACAATGTGATTATAAGCATCCCACTCCTGATACTGGTCCACTTCCATGATGGATTGCAATGCCTCAAACTCTATGGCAGCATAAATACTTCCTTTCTTGGGTACTTTTGACAAGTATTTTTTTATTTAATATTGAAAAAAGTACAGTTTATATTTCTTCTTCTTCCTTTTCCTCCTCCTTTCTCATTAGTGCTCTCTGTCTCTGTCTCTCTCTCTTTCTATGTGTGTGCGTATGTGTGTGTTTGGTTGTATGGGTGTAAAATTATTTACAAAATAGTAGGAGTTTGGAGAAAACACATTTTATTTCTTTTTTTGAATTTTCTTATTTTCTTATTATGAATAAAGTCATATTTTTTAATCCATGTATGTCCTTGTTCAAGCTCCCTTCCCCCTCCCACAAATTTTATTTCTAAGCAAAAATGTAAATAATAACAGATTGGAGCAGTTGGAAGAGAAAACATACTAATATAATTTATTGTTATGGGTCCACTGAGGTAGCTCTCTAGATATCATCTTGGTTTAATTTTCTTACACGGGAAGAATTAAAATCTTCATTGATTTTCTTCATGATTTCTAGCCTAATATAGTGCAGTTTTTATTTGATTCCTATAATAGCCTGTATTTCTTTGTGGTATGTTTTAACATTTCCTGTTAATTTCTAAGTCTAATAGTTTGGGACAATGCTTTCTTCCCATTAGTCAGTTGAAATAAGGGAATCATCTTTTTTGATTCTTTTATTCTTTATTTCCATTTTATTTATCTGATTTGATTTTTATAATTTATTTAAGATCTACTGAGTTTGGATTTTTTTTCCTAAAATTTTTAGTTGAATTAAATTATAACTGCTTTTTCCTCTGGCCTTTCTCAGTTGTGCTTATTTCTCTTTTTAGTTTGAAACTATGAGGTGATGATTCCTAATTTTTCAACAAAATTTTATTCATTAATAGTGCAGAATATAGATAGAATTTGCATAATTATAACATATTGCTTTGGGTTCATTAAATGATACCTGAATTGAAGCTAGATAACCAATGTGGTTATAACATTTTAGCAAATTCACATATTCCATGGAAAAAACTATCATCTTATCAAAATGTTTTTTTCCGTATCTTTTTACAAAGGTTCAGTGATATGCTTTCTAATACTTCAGGAGTTGTTATCATAAGTAATCAGAAGTCCTGATTGCATTTAACATCTATGATATCATGGGAGCCTGCTACATTGGAAATAATCTGCTGATTCGAACTAATAACAATATTGTGAAATATTTTTCATTTATTGTTAAGACATTTATATTGTAGCAAGGAAAAAATAAAATTGAATGCATTTTATACATTTTCTACCTTTGTCAAACAGGGTCTAGAGAATGTTTAGCTAATTCTTCATAGATGAAGAATTTGTTACAAGGTGACCTCCAATGGCATGCAGTTCTTGAAAAATTATGTTTGCTTTGAATTTCTCATAGGGCTCACCTCTATGTGTTATTCTGAACCATTTCCTAAATTAGCATAAAATTTGCCATCAATGAAGGAGACTTAGATCAGGAAAAACATTACTAAGATCCTACACCATTGATCCATTTGTCTAGAAGACAAGCAAGTGCTATGTTTCAGTAGCAGATAAGGATGCTGCTTGAGCATTCAGTGAGTCAAAATAGAATCCCATACTAGCCTCTCAGGATCTTTTCTTTAGTAAAGCTTTGTAATGCTCTGCAGTTAACTACCTTATCAGAACTATTCTTTGAGAGGTAGCGAAATGATTCAATAGGTCAGGTGCCTAACATGCATACACTGGTACTTGACTGTAGATCTTCAGTGTCCTTATAAAAGACAAACAAGAAATAAGATTTGTAAATTCAGCAATTGGTTAGAGAGAAAGAAGGAGACAAATCCCTAAATGTCATTTCCCAGCTAGTCTAGCAGAATCAATAAGCTACAGGTTGGTAGACTCCGACTCATAATAAAGTGGGGAGCAATGGAGGAGGGCATCCAAAGTCAAACTCTGGTCTCCACCTGCTCATATGTGAATGAGAATCCCACATGTACACAACCACTTGAAGAGTTGGACATATTACATACATACTACACATACAGCT
Organism: Sigmodon hispidus; assembly: GCA_004025045.1. Taxonomy (NCBI): domain Eukaryota; kingdom Metazoa; phylum Chordata; class Mammalia; order Rodentia; family Cricetidae; genus Sigmodon; species Sigmodon hispidus. The sequence goes on from PVIH01015746.1 coordinate 38,860, forward strand.
TGGGTTTACACAAGCACTTTTGTCAATTAAAATTGTATACATAAGGCTAGACCTGAGGAAGACCAGAGTACACCAATGAGTTAAGTAAAGGAAGACTATGGTTTTATTATGCTATGTTACTTTGTCTTTTCTCTCCTATAAATATAGTCTCATAGAGAGTTATATAAAATCTTTTAAAGACAAAGAGAAAACACAAACGTTTAAAAATGATTTAAAAAAATAGAAAGTTTCTGTGAGATATTGCTCTTAAAAACTGTAAAGATTTGTCACATGGATTGGCTGAATAAATTGCTGATTGGCCAGGAGAAAGTATAGGTGGGGCTATTAGACTAAGAGAATTCTGAGAAGAGGAAGAGCAGAGAAAGACTCCTGCCAGAGGCAGAGGGAAGAAGATGAAAATGCTGATCTGAGAAAGGTACCAAGCCAAAAGCTAAACATAATAGAAATATGAGTTAACTTAAAGTATAAGAGTTAGCAAGTAATAAGCTTGGCCAAATAGCTTGTAATTAGTATAAATCTCAGTGTAATTATTCAGGACTGGAGGTGTGTGGGTGTGTCAGGCCCTCTGGGCTAGGCTGGGCCAGAAACTTCAAACTACAGAAAGTGCCAAATTTAAACGTTGCATCCCAGTTCTGATTAAATTAAATATTTTTATTTTGATAAAAATAATAAATATTCACTAGAAGAGAAGTTCTGTGTTCCATTTGGTTATTCCATTTTCTCAGCAGAACAAATAGTAAGACATGTAATTTTGCTATTTATAAGGATGATTTCTTTTTTAGAATAAACATGAAAAATTGGTAACAACAAATTATTTGGATGTAACATAGTGGTAGATATCTCTGATTGAGTAAAGAAAATATTAGGAGGATTTTAATAGCCAAAACATGTCATTGTCAATAAACATGCTAGTATAAGCATGCGAATTACAGCCATTGCTAAGTGGACTTAGGGAGGAATTAACTATGGTTTTGGGGTAGGGGAGATTCAAGAGCTGATTGTAATTGACAGTCATACCTGACCTTGCCAAGCATCTGCTGAGTGCTTGATCTCCAGTTGAACACTAAATCTCAACCTGAAATTTTTCCTGTAATGGTCATGGTAAACTATTATCAGTAGGTAGATTACATAAAAATTATATGTTAGATTTCTTCTATCATTTATGTCAATTTATTATGATTATAGAGATAGAAAATTCCTATGAGAATAAATTTTCTAACTCTGTACTAAATGTTTCTTTCAAAAGTACTATATATGCTTATATTGATTGCTTTATGAATCTGATTTTTCTTTCTCATTGATTCCAAGCATGCAACTTATCTCCTAGTAAATGAAGTATTATGCTTCTTATCATTATGAAACTATTAGGTTGAGAATTGCCAAGTCTTTGTTTTACTTTAGAAGGAAAACAAGTTTATGTAGTACATTAAAATCAGCAGAAGAAGGAATGACCTGATGTGGTGGGAGGGGGAAGGGACCTTGAATAAGGATATACAAGTATAGAAAGTGTGACTTCTTTGTTCATAATAATAATAAAAAAAATTAGCAGCAAGCACACCACAACTATTATAAAAGACTTTGGAAGGTCATTTATATTTAAATTATAGTATTTAATAATTTACATAATTATAACATTTAAATTACAATACAGATTTATTTAGGATGATGTACTGACTCTGAGTTGAGATTTTATATTTCATGAGCTTTCTTCATAGGGTGGGTTTATGGATCTAAGAACCAAAGATAAAAATGAAAATGGAATTGCAAATTATAGCTTTCAGTCATCTATTAGTTTTAAATTTATCCTGCCAGTACAATCTTGTATTCTATGTACCAGCAGACAAAATTATTCTATTAAATTATAATAAAAATATACTCATTAATTTCAAACCTCTTTTGCAAAAAAGGAAAATAACATGACTACATTGCTGGGTAGTGTACTTTTATCTCTATTTCCAAAGTGATGTTTGGCTGCTAGTCAATAATGGAGATAAGAAAATAAATGCACATTTGGATAATTGTGGGATGATTTTCTGGGAAGCCCCACTGTCATCACAGTACAGTTTCTCAGAGGGGCCACCCACAGTCTTCTGGATGGCAGTGATAGCATGGACTGTAGTCATGAGTCCTTCACCAATGCCAAAGTTGTCATGGATGATCTTGGCCAGGAAGAATAAGCAGTTGGAGGCACAGAAAGCATCTTCAGTGAATTGTCATACTTCTCATGGTTTACACCCATCAAAACATGAAAACATCAGCAGAAGGGATGGAGATGATACCTTTTGGCCCCACACTTCTCCACGGTGGTGAACTTACCAGTTGATTCCACAATATTATTGACACCAGTATCACCCCATTTGATGGTAAGAATTTGTGCCTGGAACATGATGATGGCGTTCCCATTGATGATTAGCTTCCATTTCTTAGCCTTGACAGTGCTGTTGAACTTTCTATGGCTAGAATCAGTCATACTGTAACAGGTAAACCACCATAGTTGAGGTCAATGAGGGGTCATTGATAGCAACAATGTTCACTTTGCCACACTCAAAAAGAGCCATGGTAACCAGGCATCCACTCCAAAATCACTGTAGTGTCTCAGGCTGGTCCTACATGAAAAGATATATCTGTCTCTGGAACAGGGAGGAGCAGAAAACAATGTATACCATTCTACAAAATGAAACTCCATATATATATGTATATATATATATATATATATATTACATGGTTGTAAAATCTTACAGTTGCTTATGCATCCAGCTACATGTATTTTTTATATTTTAAATCATTTAGATATGTTTTATGATAACATTCTTTTAACATGTATCTATAATACATTAGTTTTTAATATCATGAGCAACTTTTTATATTTATCTAAGTAGCTGGAATAAATGGAGACACTGGTAGCAGAGCCTTGATCTTTAGTACAATAATGTATTAGATAAGACACAGGTTGCTTTTTTGTTTTAGCTGCGAGGTGTCAGAGCAAAAAAAACAATGACAGCAGTGTTAATACATCATATCCCAGTGACAATAAAACTAAGGAAATTATTGATTTTATAACATCTTTAAAGTATAGAATGAATCTTTGTCTCATGAAAAGAAAGACATGCTTATTTATTCTATATCTGGTATTTTATATGATTTATTTATCATTTATGTGACAAGTTCCACTTTCTGCATTTGAGAGTTAAGAAGACAAATGATGTTTCCATTTTAAAATGACTTTACAGTCATCTTGAACTGCTATTTCTAAATATTTTGTATAGAGTAAAATTTATTTGGAGTTAGGTGTCTGATTTTTAAGTATATAAGAAATCTCAAGGAAAGGCCATGAAAGTAGACTGCTCATTTTTTAATGTAAAGATGCACCAAGTGATTCCTGATATTCAGGAGAGCACAAAGAGATGTTCAAATCAGGAGGCAGGGAAGTTAGCATATGTTATGTTGTAACATAACAAGTGTACAGGAAGAGAAAGAGCAAACATCCAGAGTAAATATACTTGTAAATATTTTTTCTAGAGTGTGTAAAGTTCTGACTAAAAATTATGAGGGATTTTTGTATATTTTTCTATAAGAGTAAATAAATTAATTGCTGTGGCAGTTTGAAACATCCCAGAGATTTTATTTTTACATTTTTATGAAAGTTGGTTATATTTAAGTAAATGTATATTAGTTTTTAAATATTTTTACGATTATATATAATATATGTACAATACAAAATACATTCGTATATATGAGAAAAAGTTATAGGATTTCTTTGTGACTTATTCATTCAATTGCCAATAATGAATAGAAAAATCTTTTCCCTAAGTGTGGTTATTAGTAGATCAAACAAAGAAATTAAACATAGATGCATTACCCATCATACAAATAACTTGACATTCATTTTGTGAACCCAGAACCAAATCAGTTCTCTATCTTTTACCTTAGTGCTCTCACTTGAAGTTCTGTGATGATTTCTATAGTGCTGAACACCAAAAATGGAAGTAATGGGAACTCATATTAAAAGTATTGATCTGGCACTCAGTTGGGGAAAGTATGTCCTTGCACGTGTGACACCTGTGTTCATTTGATATAAGGAGTATGAATTAGATCAAGTATCTATGAAAGGCTTCTTGAATATAATGAGAATATGATAAAAAGAACCATTTAACACAGACTTTCTTGAACATAGGATCAACAGCCAAAACTTTGAAAGCTAGAGAAGTCTAGCAGATTATTTATTCTAGCTTCCAAAGTCTCCTAGGTGGGAAAAGGTGACATGTAGACAGGCAATACCTGCTTTTGACAGGAGAAATGCAGCCAGCTCGTGACTAAATTTGCCAATTGCCATGTTTTCTGTCTGTTGCTCCTTTCTGCACTAGAAGACGTTTGTTTTCTTGAAGTTCTGAGGGCCAAAGCCCTAGGCATCCTGCTCCCTAAGAACACTATAGTACCAAGGTACATCCTTATCCTCATACTACAACATTAGTGTCTTTTCTTCAGAAGTTGTGATAAACAGCATCTGTTTAAAATATTAAATTTTAGTGCATAAACTGTGAAAAATAATTGTATATTTTGTACTAGTAGGTACTGTCATTTAAACCATAAGACTATGGGCCATCATGTTCCATAACAAATGAAGATCCACACAACTGGAAACTGTTCAATAAATGGCTGCAGGGTAGGGTAAAATTTAGTCTTTCCAAGCAGCTTTCTTTTCTTTTTTGTGTTTCTAAGCAATGACATATTGTCTCATCAACACATTTAGGAGATTCTATTTTCGAAAAGCCTCACTTATCACTTGTGGAGTGTTGAAACACAACCTATTTTTTTCCCTAAGAAGAACATGCTTTAGCAAAGACATATTTTGGCATCTGCTTGTGAACATGTCCTCCATGAAGCACTGTCCATGGAGAAAAAGAATACACTGTCTCCCTGCAGAGCCTAGATAGTAAAAATCAGAATGTCCACTGTATTCTGACTGATGGTTTTGGTTAGGTACTTGTCATTTAGTTCTTTTGCTATATAGTCTTTTTGATATCCAGTAGTTTTACTAAAAACAAAACATCAGGTAACTATTTCTCCAACAAAACTATACTAGGGTAACCTGCCTGCTTGATTTTTTTAGAGAGATCATTGTAATAAGCTACCCATGGTTGTTAGCCTTGTTTTATCTAAAATAATTACTTGCATTTTGAGAGTATTTTTAGAAAGAACCTAGAAACAACTTAGGTGCCCCTCAACTGAGTAATGGATTAACAAGCTGTGGAACATCTACACAATGGAGTGCTACTCAGCAGTAAGAAAAAATGATATTCTATAATATGCAGGCAAATGGATGGATATGGAGAATATCTTCCTGAGCAAGGTTTCATAATCCCAGAAAATTAAGCAGGGGATGTATTTACTCATTAGTGAGCTTTAAACAAAAAGCAAAGCATGTCCAAGCTACAAACCACAAACACTGAACAGTTTGGGATCTGAAGCAACTTGAACTGGCAATTTGGAGGCCATTCCCTCCAGAGGAACACTTGAGCCTATCTTGATGTGGGGATGAGGAAAGTCGATTTGCCCGGAGTGGATGATGAACCTTGGGACCTCCTGTCCTTTCTGTGGAGGAGATAAGAGATGGGGAAAAGAGTGACTTGTAGGGGCGAGAGGGGAAGGACATTTGAACACGAGGATACATGGATAAAAAATGAGACTTTATTAATAATAAAAAATGAGAAGAAAAAGCAATCATGGTTTCATTTCATTTAACAAATAATCCTTCAGGACAATGACTGCTATACCATTTGAGAAAAAAAGGTTAGAAAGTGATGAGAAAGAGTCGTATTTGCCTTGATTTTCGAACAGATAGAAAAGGAAGTTAAGAGTGTTTTCAAACATCCCAGAGGGTGAAGGAAGCATAATGAAGAGGAGGGTGTGGGCCTGGATTGAAGGAGATCTCACCTGTTGTGATGAGCAGGGGTGGTACTAAGGCGCTGCAGTTGTAAAGGTATATTTCTTTTGGGGTTTTTTTGGTTGTTGTTCTTTTGATGCTCAACAGAAGAATTAAAAACGGCTGAAAGGCACTTGAAAAAGTCTTCAACACCTTTAGCCATTAGAGAAATGCAAATCAAAACAACTTTGAGATATCACCTGACACCTCTCAGATTGGGTAAAATAAAAAGCACAGATGACATCCTATGCTGGAGAGGTTGCGGAGCAAGGGGAACACTCCTCCATTGTTGTAGATTTATGTCTTAATGTTCATTCACATACTTCTCATTGAAGAACGTAGGACTGCTTCCATAGGACTATTGACTTTAGGATGGGGTTCACGATCTTGATTTTCACACCTTAAATGGTTTTGTGGCATGACTTGCACATCGACAGATCTTCCACTGGTTCTGTGAAACTGTACTCTGACTCACTCTTGGGAAGTATTGTAACTTAGCCTGTGGCATGCCTGGAATATACGAAGACTGTACAAGAATGCAAGTCTCCAGGGAAACTCACCAGCAAAGTCTTGTGCAGGAGTTGTGTGTCTTATGGGAATTCTTCAAATATAAATAGAAGCATTAAGAATTAAAACATGCACAGAGAAAATACTTATTTTCTATCCTCATTTATACTTCAAAGTGTCATTTTCTTTTTTATATGACTGTGTTTCTTTTAATGCTTTAAAGTTACTTGTATGTTTGTCAATGCCATTTAAAACATTTTAATAGAAACTAATTTATAATTAAACTTACAGAAGATCAATGCTTAGTACAACTTTAACTATGAAAAGTAAAATGTAAAAAGTATTCTTTCCAGATGTGCTTCAAAATCTATGACTAAATCACTTTATATAAAGTTATTTAACATACTTTTTAATTCTTTAATTTTTGTAGTTGCTTCACTGTATTGGAACAATGTGATTTATTTTTTTTAGATAAGTTACATTATCATTATGATTTTAAACATTTAAGATTGTTTTCCTTTTATACTGTTATTTCAACAATTTACAAAATTACGATGTTTCAGTTTGAAGATCCTTGGGGTATACTACATTTTTGTATCTCACATATCTTCTCAATATTTATGTTATACATTCACAAAAATAATAGCTTGCTATTTTAAGATATTTATAAGTATGAACAATATTAGATTTCATAGTAATTCAAAGGAAAAGCAGTTTTTCAATGCTCATAATCAATCTAGCTCAATATAGAATAACTATGAGTGATATAAAATACACAGATTTCTTTTGTACTTTAAGTTTAGAAAACTGGATATAATATATCAAATATAGTGAACTGTCTTTTATAACTCTTAATTGACATATTAAAATAGATTTTTATGTTTTCTTTGATATTTTTCTCTACCTGTTTACAACAATGAAGAGCCACCTCAATTAAACCAAAAAATGTTTGAGATATATTAGGAGATAAACTCTCCTGCAATAATGTGTACTTGTCAGAGGTTGGGGGCATTATATATTTTTGACAATAGAGTACTGAGTATTTAGAAAACTAATATGAAAATGAATCTACACAGGTAGTCACAAAGTAAATGATAAGTATTATATATGCATATATATATTATGTATGTCATAAATATCCCTAAGTATCTCACAAGAATGTATTTTCTGGCTTATTGTGTTGTTTCCAGCATTGCTATGTGAATGTTTGCAGAGTATAATCACTGACAAGTATCTTGGGCAACATTATATATAACTAAGTAGGTCACTGCATGTCAAAAGAGTTGTTAAAATAATTATATTTTAATGTCTATGAAGATACTACTGTATACTATGCTAGGTAATTTGTTGACTTAATTGGTCAGAAAACCAGCCTCTTGAAGTCTTTGCTAAAACAGTAGTTTAAAAACAAAAAGTTATAATGACACTGTTGTTTTAAGATACAGTGGGTAAACAAGCTTACACTCCCACCAACAATGGAGGAGTGTTCCCCTTGCTCCACATCCTCTCTAGCATAGGCTGTCCTCTGTGTCTTTTATCTTACCCAATCTAACAGGTGTCAGATGGTATCTCAAAGTTGTTTTGATTTGCATTTCTCTGATGGCTAAAGATGAATAGCACTTTTTCAGGTGCCTTTCAGCCATTCGTAATTCTTCTGCTGAGAATTCCCTTTTTAGATCTGAACCCCATTTTTTGATTGGGTTATTCAAGGTTTTGGGTTCTAGATTCTTGAGTTCTTTATATATCTTAGAGATCAGAAAACTGAAAATCAATCTCCCTAAGGACCCAGCAATACCACTTCTGAGTGTATACCCCAAAGAAGCACAGTCACACTCCAAAGGCATTAGCTCAACTATGTTTATAGCAGCATTATTTGTAATAGCAAGAACCTGGAAACAATCTAGATTTCCATCAACTGAAGAATGAATTAACAAACTGTGGTACATGTACATAATGGAATACTACTCAGCAGTAAGAAAAAATGATATCCTAAAATTTGCAGGCAAATGGATGGATTTGGAGAATATCTTACTGAGTGAGGTATCACAAACTCAGAAAGATAAGCAGGGGATGTACTCACTCATTAGTGGACTCTAAACAAACAAACAAACAAGAAAAAAAGCAAAGCATGCCCAAGCTGCAAACCACAACCACTGAACAGCTTGGGATCAGAAACATCCTAGACTGACACCTTGGATCCCACTCCCCCTAGAGGAACACCTGACTCACTCTTGAGGGAGGGGGGAGAAAACTGGATCTGCCAGGAGTAGAGACTGAACTAAGCAATATTCGGGCAGTGGGACCATGGGACTGCCTACAGCCAGCCCAGGGATGGGAACGGGATTTGTGGAGAAGAAAGAATGATCTGATGTGGTGGGAGGGTGTAGGGACCTTGAATAAGGATATACAAGGTTAGAAAGTGTGACTTCTTTGTTCATAATAATAATAATAACAATAAAAGAGGATGAAAAAAATACAGTGGGTAGTTTGGACCATTCATATTCCTCATACATCAAGAAATTGTGATTAGGTGGACTTTGCAGTGGCCCACTCACTCAATCATTTTTTTCTGTTTCTTGAGCACATAATTACAAGTTATAACAGTTTGGAGATATTTATACTAGTGAAGAAATATATCTATAAACAACACTGGAAGAAATATTGTTAAATTTAATATTCATGTTCCAGTTCAATATACTGGAATTCTTGTGTTAGGTAACCGAGAAACCAGAGAGCTATCTCCTTGTTGGAAGAATTGATTCTGTTCATCATGAATATGGATGAGAATGATTATCCCACATATAAGTTCAATTATTACAACCTTATTGTTCGTTATTATCTCTAATTAAAGTGTTCAAATACAGCATTAAAAAGCATAGAAACCTGTGCTCTCTGCGGCGTCCCAGTGCACTCTGGAGCAGGGGCAGCTGAACTCTGCACCTGGCCACACCCACAGCTCCTGCTGCTGCTGAGGGTATCTGCAAGGATCCCTACCGCGACCCCGAACTGAGTGAACTGAGCAAACTAACTGCAGGGGTCTCTGAGGGGCGGATTCGAACCCTGACCAGAGGTGAGGAGGG